>CM073142.1:47277853-47327238 GCA_037039145.1 Fundulus diaphanus | reverse complement strand
TCTAACCCTAACCCTAACCCTAACCCTAACCCTAACCCTAACCCTAACCCTAACCCTAACCCTAACCCTAACCCTAACCCTAACCCTAACCCTAACCCTAACCCTAACCCTAACCCTAACCCTAACCCTAACCCTAACCCCTAACCCTAACCCTAACCCTAACCCTAACCCTAACCCTAACCCTAACCCTAACCCTAACCCTAACCCTAACCCTAACCCTAACCCTAACCCTAACCCTAACCCTAACCCTAACCCTAACCCTAACCCTAACCCTAACCCTAACCCTAACCCTAACCCTAACCCTAACCCTAACCCTAACCCTAACCCTAACCCTAACCCTAACCCTAACCCTAACCTAACCCTAACCCTAACCCTAACCCTAACCCTAACCCTAACCCTAACCCTAACCCTAACCCTAACCCTAACCCTAACCCTAACCCTAACCCTAACCCTAACCCTAACCCTAACCCTAACCCTAACCCTAACCTAACCCTAACCCTAACCCTAACCCTAACCCTAACCCTAACCCTAACCCTAACCCTAACCCTAACCCTAACCCTAACCCTAACCCTAACCCTAACCCTAACCCTAACCCTAACCCTAACCCTAACCCTAACCCTAACCCTAACCCTAACCCTAACCCTAACCCTAACCCTAACCCTAACCCTAACCCTAACCCTAACCCTAACCCTAACCCTAACCCTAACCCTAACCCTAACCCTAACCCTAACCCTAACCCTAACACCCCACCCCCACCCCCACCCCCACCCCCACCCCCTACCCCCACCCCCACCACCCTCCACCCCCACACCCACCCCACCCCCACCCCCACCCCCACCCCCACCCCCACACCCACCCCCACCCCCCCCCCCACACCCACCCCCTCCCCCACCCCCACACCCATCCCCCACCCCCACTCCCCCTCCCCCACCCCCACCCCCACCCCCCACACCCCACCCCCTCCCCCACCCCCCACCCCCACACCCCACCCCCTCCCCCACCCCCTCACCCACCCCCACCCCACCTCCACCCCTCCCCCACCCCTCCCCACCCCCTACCCCACCCCTCCCCCACTCCCACCCCTCACCCTACCCCAACCCCTACCCCACACCCTCCCCCACCCCTCCCTCACCCCACCCCCAACCCCACCCCCACCCCCTACTACCCCTACCCCTAACCCCCTAACCCCACTACCCACACCCTACCCCTCTCCCCTAACCCTACCCCACCCCCTCACCTCTCTACCCCTAACCCTAACCCTAACCCAACCCAAACCCTAACCCTAACCCTAACCCCTTAACCCTAATCTAACCCTAACCCTAACCCTAACCCTAACCCTACCCCTACCCTAACCCTAACCCAAACCCTAACCCTAACCCTACCCTATCCCTAACCCTAACCCTAACCCTAACCCTAACCCTAACCCTAACCCTAACCCTACCCTAACCCTAACCCTAAACCCTAACCCTAACCCTAACCCTAACCCCTAACCCTAACCCTAACCCTAACCCTAACCCTAACCCTAACCCTAACCCTAACCCTAACCCTAACCCTAACCCTAACCCTAACCCTAACCCTAACCCTAACCCTAACCCTAACCCTAACCCTAACCCTAACCCTAACCCTAACCCTAACCCTAACCCTAACCCTAACCCTAACCCTACCCTAACCCTAACCCTAACCCTAACCCTAACCCTAACCCTAACCCTAACCCTAACCCTAACCCTAACCCTAACCCTAACCCTAACCCTAACCCTAACCCTAACCCTAACCCTAACCCTAACCCTAACCCTAACCCTAACCCTAACCCTAACCCTAACCCTAACCCTAACCCTAACCCTAACCCTAACCCTAACCCTAACCCTAACCCTAACCCTAACCCTAACCCTAACCCTAACCCTAACCCTAACCCTAACCCTAACCCTAACCCTAACCCTAACCCTAACCCTAACCCTAACCCTAACCCTAACCCTAACCCTAACCCTAACCCTAACCCTAACCCTAACCCTAACCCTAACCCTAACCCTAACCCTAACCCTAACCCTAACCCTAACCCTAACCCTAACCCTAACCCTAACCCTAACCCTAACCCTAACCCTAACCCTAACCCTAACCCTAACCCTAACCCTAACCCTAACCCTAACCCTAACCCTAACCCTAACCCTAACCCTAACCCTAACCCTAACCCTAACCCTAACCCTAACCCTAACCCTAACCCTAACCCTAACCCTAACCCTAACCCTAACCCTAACCCTAACCCTAACCCTAACCCTAACCCTAACCCTAACCCTAACCCTAACCCTAACCCTAACCCTAACCCTAACCCTAACCCTAACCCTAACCCTAACCCTAACCCTAACCCTAACCCTAACCCTAACCCTAACCCTAACCCTAACCCTAACCCTAACCCTAACCCTAACCCTAACCCTAACCCTAACCCTAACCCTAACCCTAACCCTAACCCTAACCCTAACCCTAACCCTAACCCTAACCCTAACCCTAACCCTAACCCTAACCCTAACCCTAACCCTAACCCTAACCCTAACCCTAACCCTAACCCTAACCCTAACCCTAACCCTAACCCTAACCCTAACCCTAACCCTAACCCTAACCCTAACCCTAACCCTAACCCTAACCCTAACCCTAACCCTAACCCTAACCCTAACCCTAACCCTAACCCTAACCCTAACCCTAACCCTAACCCTAACCCTAACCCTAACCCTAACCCTAACCCTAACCCTAACCCTAACCCTAACCCTAACCCTAACCCTAACCCTAACCCTAACCCTAACCCTAACCCTAACCCTAACCCTAACCCTAACCCTAACCCTAACCCTAACCCTAACCCTAACCCTAACCCTAACCCTAACCCTAACCCTAACCCTAACCCTAACCCTAACCCTAACCCTAACCCTAACCCTAACCCTAACCCTAACCCTAACCCTAACCCTAACCCTAACCCTAACCCTAACCCTAACCCTAACCCTAACCCTAACCCTAACCCTAACCCTAACCCTAACCCTAACCCTAACCCTAACCCTAACCCTAACCCTAACCCTAACCCTAACCCTAACCCTAACCCTAACCCTAACCCTAACCCTAACCCTAACCCTAACCCTAACCCTAACCCTAACCCTAACCCTAACCCTAACCCTAACCCTAACCCTAACCCTAACCCTAACCCTAACCCTAACCCTAACCCTAACCCTAACCCTAACCCTAACCCTAACCCTAACCCTAACCCTAACCCTAACCCTAACCCTAACCCTAACCCTAACCCTAACCCTAACCCTAACCCTAACCCTAACCCTAACCCTAACCCTAACCCTAACCCTAACCCTAACCCTAACCCTAACCCTAACCCTAACCCTAACCCTAACCCTAACCCTAACCCTAACCCTAACCCTAACCCTAACCCTAACCCTAACCCTAACCCTAACCCTAACCCTAACCCTAACCCTAACCCTAACCCTAACCCTAACCCTAACCCTAACACATATAAGGAAGAACAGAAAAGAATAGGGGGTGCCTAAAACTAAATTAAGTCGCTAAAAAAACGAACTCTGATGCCTAGAGGAAACGAAATGAAACGAAATCTAGAGGTACGAAGCGCAACCAAAACAAAAACAAAGAGGGGAAACAGAAACCTAAGAAGGAAAGCAACCTAAATTAAGAGTGCACATAAACCAAATTCGGAAGAAAACCAATTAAAAGGAAGTAAGGGACGCTGAGGGTAAATGAAAAAAGATTTATTACCTATATAACAAAGGCGAACCCGAGTATATATAAAGGCCTGGGCTCTCAGATGAACGGCAGGGCGGAGAGTGCAGTCGGTCTCCCCTAGTGGGAGGCTGCTTCAGCTATAAAACCCTACCTTGCCAGGTCCTCCTGCCTATTAGTCTGAGAGCCTGGGCCTTAACCCTAATTCCCCTCCCTGACGATGTCAACCCTAACCCTAACCCCCCTCCCTCCTCCCCCCTCCCATCCCTAACCCTAATATGGAGCACAAACCTAAAAGAAGGAAAACTAAAATGAATTTAAATTATAAACCTAAAAGAAGGAAGATGGTTGAAGGGAAACTTATAAAAGGGAGCAAACCTAAAAGAAGGACAGCCAGAAACCTAAGAGAAGGACAGAGGGAAACACATATAAGGAAGAACAGAAAAGAATAGGGGGTGCCTAAAACTAAATTAAGTCGCTAAAGAAAGGGAAAAAGGACCTGAAGAAGAGTAAAAAAACTCGAAACGTCGTCAAAGGAAGAAAAATGCCAGAGGGAAACAAAAGTAACGAACTCTGATGCCTAGAGGAAACGAAATGAAACGAAATCTAGAGGTACGAAGCGCAACCAAAACAAAAACAAAGAGGGGAAACAGAAACCTAAGAAGGAAAGCAACCTAAATTAAGAGTGCACATAAACCAAATTCGGAAGAAAACCAATTAAAAGGAAGTAAGGGACGCTGAGGGTAAATGAAAAAAGATTTATTACCTATATAACAAAGGCGAACCCGAGTATATATAAAGGCCTGGGCTCTCAGATGAACGGCAGGGCGGAGAGTGCAGTCGGTCTCCCCTAGTGGGAGGCTGCTTCAGCTATAAAACCCTACCTTGCCAGGTCCTCCTGCCTATTAGTCTGAGAGCCTGGGCCTTAACCCTAATTCCCCTCCCTGACGATGTCAACCCTAACCCTAACCCCCCTCCCTCCTCCCCCCTCCCATCCCTAACCCTAATATGGAGCACAAACCTAAAAGAAGGAAAACTAAAATGAATTTAAATTATAAACCTAAAAGAAGGAAGATGGTTGAAGGGAAACTTATAAAAGGGAGCAAACCTAAAAGAAGGACAGCCAGAAACCTAAGAGAAGGACAGAGGGAAACACATATAAGGAAGAACAGAAAAGAATAGGGGGTGCCTAAAACTAAATTAAGTCGCTAAAGAAAGGGAAAAAGGACCTGAAGAAGAGTAAAAAAACTCGAAACGTCGTCAAAGGAAGAAAAATGCCAGAGGGAAACAAAAGTAACGAACTCTGATGCCTAGAGGAAACGAAATGAAACGAAATCTAGAGGTACGAAGCGCAACCAAAACAAAAACAAAGAGGGGAAACAGAAACCTAAGAAGGAAAGCAACCTAAATTAAGAGTGCACATAAACCAAATTCGGAAGAAAACCAATTAAAAGGAAGTAAGGGACGCTGAGGGTAAATGAAAAAAGATTTATTACCTATATAACAAAGGCGAACCCGAGTATATATAAAGGCCTGGGCTCTCAGATGAACGGCAGGGCGGAGAGTGCAGTCGGTCTCCCCTAGTGGGAGGCTGCTTCAGCTATAAAACCCTACCTTGCCAGGTCCTCCTGCCTATTAGTCTGAGAGCCTGGGCCTTAACCCTAATTCCCCTCCCTGACGATGTCAACCCTAACCCTAACCCCCCTCCCTCCTCCCCCCTCCCATCCCTAACCCTAATATGGAGCACAAACCTAAAAGAAGGAAAACTAAAATGAATTTAAATTATAAACCTAAAAGAAGGAAGATGGTTGAAGGGAAACTTATAAAAGGGAGCAAACCTAAAAGAAGGACAGCCAGAAACCTAAGAGAAGGACAGAGGGAAACACATATAAGGAAGAACAGAAAAGAATAGGGGGTGCCTAAAACTAAATTAAGTCGCTAAAGAAAGGGAAAAAGGACCTGAAGAAGAGTAAAAAAACTCGAAACGTCGTCAAAGGAAGAAAAATGCCAGAGGGAAACAAAAGTAACGAACTCTGATGCCTAGAGGAAACGAAATGAAACGAAATCTAGAGGTACGAAGCGCAACCAAAACAAAAACAAAGAGGGGAAACAGAAACCTAAGAAGGAAAGCAACCTAAATTAAGAGTGCACATAAACCAAATTCGGAAGAAAACCAATTAAAAGGAAGTAAGGGACGCTGAGGGTAAATGAAAAAAGATTTATTACCTATATAACAAAGGCGAACCCGAGTATATATAAAGGCCTGGGCTCTCAGATGAACGGCAGGGCGGAGAGTGCAGTCGGTCTCCCCTAGTGGGAGGCTGCTTCAGCTATAAAACCCTACCTTGCCAGGTCCTCCTGCCTATTAGTCTGAGAGCCTGGGCCTTAACCCTAATTCCCCTCCCTGACGATGTCAACCCTAACCCTAACCCCCCTCCCTCCTCCCCCCTCCCATCCCTAACCCTAATATGGAGCACAAACCTAAAAGAAGGAAAACTAAAATGAATTTAAATTATAAACCTAAAAGAAGGAAGATGGTTGAAGGGAAACTTATAAAAGGGAGCAAACCTAAAAGAAGGACAGCCAGAAACCTAAGAGAAGGACAGAGGGAAACACATATAAGGAAGAACAGAAAAGAATAGGGGGTGCCTAAAACTAAATTAAGTCGCTAAAGAAAGGGAAAAAGGACCTGAAGAAGAGTAAAAAAACTCGAAACGTCGTCAAAGGAAGAAAAATGCCAGAGGGAAACAAAAGTAACGAACTCTGATGCCTAGAGGAAACGAAATGAAACGAAATCTAGAGGTACGAAGCGCAACCAAAACAAAAACAAAGAGGGGAAACAGAAACCTAAGAAGGAAAGCAACCTAAATTAAGAGTGCACATAAACCAAATTCGGAAGAAAACCAATTAAAAGGAAGTAAGGGACGCTGAGGGTAAATGAAAAAAGATTTATTACCTATATAACAAAGGCGAACCCGAGTATATATAAAGGCCTGGGCTCTCAGATGAACGGCAGGGCGGAGAGTGCAGTCGGTCTCCCCTAGTGGGAGGCTGCTTCAGCTATAAAACCCTACCTTGCCAGGTCCTCCTGCCTATTAGTCTGAGAGCCTGGGCCTTAACCCTAATTCCCCTCCCTGACGATGTCAACCCTAACCCTAACCCCCCTCCCTCCTCCCCCCTCCCATCCCTAACCCTAATATGGAGCACAAACCTAAAAGAAGGAAAACTAAAATGAATTTAAATTATAAACCTAAAAGAAGGAAGATGGTTGAAGGGAAACTTATAAAAGGGAGCAAACCTAAAAGAAGGACAGCCAGAAACCTAAGAGAAGGACAGAGGGAAACACATATAAGGAAGAACAGAAAAGAATAGGGGGTGCCTAAAACTAAATTAAGTCGCTAAAGAAAGGGAAAAAGGACCTGAAGAAGAGTAAAAAAACTCGAAACGTCGTCAAAGGAAGAAAAATGCCAGAGGGAAACAAAAGTAACGAACTCTGATGCCTAGAGGAAACGAAATGAAACGAAATCTAGAGGTACGAAGCGCAACCAAAACAAAAACAAAGAGGGGAAACAGAAACCTAAGAAGGAAAGCAACCTAAATTAAGAGTGCACATAAACCAAATTCGGAAGAAAACCAATTAAAAGGAAGTAAGGGACGCTGAGGGTAAATGAAAAAAGATTTATTACCTATATAACAAAGGCGAACCCGAGTATATATAAAGGCCTGGGCTCTCAGATGAACGGCAGGGCGGAGAGTGCAGTCGGTCTCCCCTAGTGGGAGGCTGCTTCAGCTATAAAACCCTACCTTGCCAGGTCCTCCTGCCTATTAGTCTGAGAGCCTGGGCCTTAACCCTAATTCCCCTCCCTGACGATGTCAACCCTAACCCTAACCCCCCTCCCTCCTCCCCCCTCCCATCCCTAACCCTAATATGGAGCACAAACCTAAAAGAAGGAAAACTAAAATGAATTTAAATTATAAACCTAAAAGAAGGAAGATGGTTGAAGGGAAACTTATAAAAGGGAGCAAACCTAAAAGAAGGACAGCCAGAAACCTAAGAGAAGGACAGAGGGAAACACATATAAGGAAGAACAGAAAAGAATAGGGGGTGCCTAAAACTAAATTAAGTCGCTAAAGAAAGGGAAAAAGGACCTGAAGAAGAGTAAAAAAACTCGAAACGTCGTCAAAGGAAGAAAAATGCCAGAGGGAAACAAAAGTAACGAACTCTGATGCCTAGAGGAAACGAAATGAAACGAAATCTAGAGGTACGAAGCGCAACCAAAACAAAAACAAAGAGGGGAAACAGAAACCTAAGAAGGAAAGCAACCTAAATTAAGAGTGCACATAAACCAAATTCGGAAGAAAACCAATTAAAAGGAAGTAAGGGACGCTGAGGGTAAATGAAAAAAGATTTATTACCTATATAACAAAGGCGAACCCGAGTATATATAAAGGCCTGGGCTCTCAGATGAACGGCAGGGCGGAGAGTGCAGTCGGTCTCCCCTAGTGGGAGGCTGCTTCAGCTATAAAACCCTACCTTGCCAGGTCCTCCTGCCTATTAGTCTGAGAGCCTGGGCCTTAACCCTAATTCCCCTCCCTGACGATGTCAACCCTAACCCTAACCCCCCTCCCTCCTCCCCCCTCCCATCCCTAACCCTAATATGGAGCACAAACCTAAAAGAAGGAAAACTAAAATGAATTTAAATTATAAACCTAAAAGAAGGAAGATGGTTGAAGGGAAACTTATAAAAGGGAGCAAACCTAAAAGAAGGACAGCCAGAAACCTAAGAGAAGGACAGAGGGAAACACATATAAGGAAGAACAGAAAAGAATAGGGGGTGCCTAAAACTAAATTAAGTCGCTAAAGAAAGGGAAAAAGGACCTGAAGAAGAGTAAAAAAACTCGAAACGTCGTCAAAGGAAGAAAAATGCCAGAGGGAAACAAAAGTAACGAACTCTGATGCCTAGAGGAAACGAAATGAAACGAAATCTAGAGGTACGAAGCGCAACCAAAACAAAAACAAAGAGGGGAAACAGAAACCTAAGAAGGAAAGCAACCTAAATTAAGAGTGCACATAAACCAAATTCGGAAGAAAACCAATTAAAAGGAAGTAAGGGACGCTGAGGGTAAATGAAAAAAGATTTATTACCTATATAACAAAGGCGAACCCGAGTATATATAAAGGCCTGGGCTCTCAGATGAACGGCAGGGCGGAGAGTGCAGTCGGTCTCCCCTAGTGGGAGGCTGCTTCAGCTATAAAACCCTACCTTGCCAGGTCCTCCTGCCTATTAGTCTGAGAGCCTGGGCCTTAACCCTAATTCCCCTCCCTGACGATGTCAACCCTAACCCTAACCCCCCTCCCTCCTCCCCCCTCCCATCCCTAACCCTAATATGGAGCACAAACCTAAAAGAAGGAAAACTAAAATGAATTTAAATTATAAACCTAAAAGAAGGAAGATGGTTGAAGGGAAACTTATAAAAGGGAGCAAACCTAAAAGAAGGACAGCCAGAAACCTAAGAGAAGGACAGAGGGAAACACATATAAGGAAGAACAGAAAAGAATAGGGGGTGCCTAAAACTAAATTAAGTCGCTAAAGAAAGGGAAAAAGGACCTGAAGAAGAGTAAAAAAACTCGAAACGTCGTCAAAGGAAGAAAAATGCCAGAGGGAAACAAAAGTAACGAACTCTGATGCCTAGAGGAAACGAAATGAAACGAAATCTAGAGGTACGAAGCGCAACCAAAACAAAAACAAAGAGGGGAAACAGAAACCTAAGAAGGAAAGCAACCTAAATTAAGAGTGCACATAAACCAAATTCGGAAGAAAACCAATTAAAAGGAAGTAAGGGACGCTGAGGGTAAATGAAAAAAGATTTATTACCTATATAACAAAGGCGAACCCGAGTATATATAAAGGCCTGGGCTCTCAGATGAACGGCAGGGCGGAGAGTGCAGTCGGTCTCCCCTAGTGGGAGGCTGCTTCAGCTATAAAACCCTACCTTGCCAGGTCCTCCTGCCTATTAGTCTGAGAGCCTGGGCCTTAACCCTAATTCCCCTCCCTGACGATGTCAACCCTAACCCTAACCCCCCTCCCTCCTCCCCCCTCCCATCCCTAACCCTAATATGGAGCACAAACCTAAAAGAAGGAAAACTAAAATGAATTTAAATTATAAACCTAAAAGAAGGAAGATGGTTGAAGGGAAACTTATAAAAGGGAGCAAACCTAAAAGAAGGACAGCCAGAAACCTAAGAGAAGGACAGAGGGAAACACATATAAGGAAGAACAGAAAAGAATAGGGGGTGCCTAAAACTAAATTAAGTCGCTAAAGAAAGGGAAAAAGGACCTGAAGAAGAGTAAAAAAACTCGAAACGTCGTCAAAGGAAGAAAAATGCCAGAGGGAAACAAAAGTAACGAACTCTGATGCCTAGAGGAAACGAAATGAAACGAAATCTAGAGGTACGAAGCGCAACCAAAACAAAAACAAAGAGGGGAAACAGAAACCTAAGAAGGAAAGCAACCTAAATTAAGAGTGCACATAAACCAAATTCGGAAGAAAACCAATTAAAAGGAAGTAAGGGACGCTGAGGGTAAATGAAAAAAGATTTATTACCTATATAACAAAGGCGAACCCGAGTATATATAAAGGCCTGGGCTCTCAGATGAACGGCAGGGCGGAGAGTGCAGTCGGTCTCCCCTAGTGGGAGGCTGCTTCAGCTATAAAACCCTACCTTGCCAGGTCCTCCTGCCTATTAGTCTGAGAGCCTGGGCCTTAACCCTAATTCCCCTCCCTGACGATGTCAACCCTAACCCTAACCCCCCTCCCTCCTCCCCCCTCCCATCCCTAACCCTAATATGGAGCACAAACCTAAAAGAAGGAAAACTAAAATGAATTTAAATTATAAACCTAAAAGAAGGAAGATGGTTGAAGGGAAACTTATAAAAGGGAGCAAACCTAAAAGAAGGACAGCCAGAAACCTAAGAGAAGGACAGAGGGAAACACATATAAGGAAGAACAGAAAAGAATAGGGGGTGCCTAAAACTAAATTAAGTCGCTAAAGAAAGGGAAAAAGGACCTGAAGAAGAGTAAAAAAACTCGAAACGTCGTCAAAGGAAGAAAAATGCCAGAGGGAAACAAAAGTAACGAACTCTGATGCCTAGAGGAAACGAAATGAAACGAAATCTAGAGGTACGAAGCGCAACCAAAACAAAAACAAAGAGGGGAAACAGAAACCTAAGAAGGAAAGCAACCTAAATTAAGAGTGCACATAAACCAAATTCGGAAGAAAACCAATTAAAAGGAAGTAAGGGACGCTGAGGGTAAATGAAAAAAGATTTATTACCTATATAACAAAGGCGAACCCGAGTATATATAAAGGCCTGGGCTCTCAGATGAACGGCAGGGCGGAGAGTGCAGTCGGTCTCCCCTAGTGGGAGGCTGCTTCAGCTATAAAACCCTACCTTGCCAGGTCCTCCTGCCTATTAGTCTGAGAGCCTGGGCCTTAACCCTAATTCCCCTCCCTGACGATGTCAACCCTAACCCTAACCCCCCTCCCTCCTCCCCCCTCCCATCCCTAACCCTAATATGGAGCACAAACCTAAAAGAAGGAAAACTAAAATGAATTTAAATTATAAACCTAAAAGAAGGAAGATGGTTGAAGGGAAACTTATAAAAGGGAGCAAACCTAAAAGAAGGACAGCCAGAAACCTAAGAGAAGGACAGAGGGAAACACATATAAGGAAGAACAGAAAAGAATAGGGGGTGCCTAAAACTAAATTAAGTCGCTAAAGAAAGGGAAAAAGGACCTGAAGAAGAGTAAAAAAACTCGAAACGTCGTCAAAGGAAGAAAAATGCCAGAGGGAAACAAAAGTAACGAACTCTGATGCCTAGAGGAAACGAAATGAAACGAAATCTAGAGGTACGAAGCGCAACCAAAACAAAAACAAAGAGGGGAAACAGAAACCTAAGAAGGAAAGCAACCTAAATTAAGAGTGCACATAAACCAAATTCGGAAGAAAACCAATTAAAAGGAAGTAAGGGACGCTGAGGGTAAATGAAAAAAGATTTATTACCTATATAACAAAGGCGAACCCGAGTATATATAAAGGCCTGGGCTCTCAGATGAACGGCAGGGCGGAGAGTGCAGTCGGTCTCCCCTAGTGGGAGGCTGCTTCAGCTATAAAACCCTACCTTGCCAGGTCCTCCTGCCTATTAGTCTGAGAGCCTGGGCCTTAACCCTAATTCCCCTCCCTGACGATGTCAACCCTAACCCTAACCCCCCTCCCTCCTCCCCCCTCCCATCCCTAACCCTAATATGGAGCACAAACCTAAAAGAAGGAAAACTAAAATGAATTTAAATTATAAACCTAAAAGAAGGAAGATGGTTGAAGGGAAACTTATAAAAGGGAGCAAACCTAAAAGAAGGACAGCCAGAAACCTAAGAGAAGGACAGAGGGAAACACATATAAGGAAGAACAGAAAAGAATAGGGGGTGCCTAAAACTAAATTAAGTCGCTAAAGAAAGGGAAAAAGGACCTGAAGAAGAGTAAAAAAACTCGAAACGTCGTCAAAGGAAGAAAAATGCCAGAGGGAAACAAAAGTAACGAACTCTGATGCCTAGAGGAAACGAAATGAAACGAAATCTAGAGGTACGAAGCGCAACCAAAACAAAAACAAAGAGGGGAAACAGAAACCTAAGAAGGAAAGCAACCTAAATTAAGAGTGCACATAAACCAAATTCGGAAGAAAACCAATTAAAAGGAAGTAAGGGACGCTGAGGGTAAATGAAAAAAGATTTATTACCTATATAACAAAGGCGAACCCGAGTATATATAAAGGCCTGGGCTCTCAGATGAACGGCAGGGCGGAGAGTGCAGTCGGTCTCCCCTAGTGGGAGGCTGCTTCAGCTATAAAACCCTACCTTGCCAGGTCCTCCTGCCTATTAGTCTGAGAGCCTGGGCCTTAACCCTAATTCCCCTCCCTGACGATGTCAACCCTAACCCTAACCCCCCTCCCTCCTCCCCCCTCCCATCCCTAACCCTAATATGGAGCACAAACCTAAAAGAAGGAAAACTAAAATGAATTTAAATTATAAACCTAAAAGAAGGAAGATGGTTGAAGGGAAACTTATAAAAGGGAGCAAACCTAAAAGAAGGACAGCCAGAAACCTAAGAGAAGGACAGAGGGAAACACATATAAGGAAGAACAGAAAAGAATAGGGGGTGCCTAAAACTAAATTAAGTCGCTAAAGAAAGGGAAAAAGGACCTGAAGAAGAGTAAAAAAACTCGAAACGTCGTCAAAGGAAGAAAAATGCCAGAGGGAAACAAAAGTAACGAACTCTGATGCCTAGAGGAAACGAAATGAAACGAAATCTAGAGGTACGAAGCGCAACCAAAACAAAAACAAAGAGGGGAAACAGAAACCTAAGAAGGAAAGCAACCTAAATTAAGAGTGCACATAAACCAAATTCGGAAGAAAACCAATTAAAAGGAAGTAAGGGACGCTGAGGGTAAATGAAAAAAGATTTATTACCTATATAACAAAGGCGAACCCGAGTATATATAAAGGCCTGGGCTCTCAGATGAACGGCAGGGCGGAGAGTGCAGTCGGTCTCCCCTAGTGGGAGGCTGCTTCAGCTATAAAACCCTAACCCTAACCCTAACCCTAACCCTAACCCTAACCCTAACCCTAACCCTAACCCTAACCCTAAAAGAAGGAAAACTAAAATGAATTTAAATTATAAACCTAAAATAAGGAATATGGTTGAAGGGAAACTTATAAAAGGGAGCAAACCTAAGAGAAGGACAGCCAGAAACCTAAAAGAAGGACAGAGGGAAACACATATAAGGAAGAACAGAACAGAACAGGGGGTGCCTAATCTAAATTAAGACGCTACAGAAGGGAAATGACCTGAGGAAGAACAAAAAAGTTCGAAACGTCGTCAAAGGAAACAGGAAAGAATACCAGAGGGAAACAAAAGTAACGAACTCTGATGCCTAGAGGAAACAAAAGAAACGATCTAGAGGTACGAAGCGCAACTAAAATAAAAACAAAGAGGGGAAACAGAAACCTAAGAAGGAAAGCAACCTAAATTAAGAGTGCACACAAACCAAATTCGGAAGAAAACCAATTAAAAGGAAGTAAGGGACGCTGAGGGTAAATGAAAAAAGATTTATTACCTATATAACAAAGGCGAACCCAAGTATATATAAAGGCCTGGGCTCTCAGATGAACGGCAGGGCGGAGAGTGCAGTCGGTCTCCCCTAGTGGGAGGCTGCTTCAGCTATAAAACCCTACCTTGCCAGGTCCTCCTGCCTATTAGTCTGGGAGCCTGGGCCTTAACCCTAATTCCTCTCCCTGATGATGTTAACCCTAACCCTAACCCCCCTCCCTCCTCCCCCCTCCCATCCCTAACCCTAATATGGAGCATAAACCTAAAAGAAGGAAAACTAAAATGAATTTAAATTATAAACCTAAAATAAGGAATATGGTTGAAGGGAAACTTATAAAAGGGAGCAAACCTAAGAGAAGGACAGCCAGAAACCTAAAAGAAGGACAGAGGGAAACACATATAAGGAAGAACAGAACAGAACAGGGGGTGCCTAATCTAAATTAAGACGCTACAGAAGGGAAATGACCTGAGGAAGAACAAAAAAGTTCGAAACGTCGTCAAAGGAAACAGGAAAGAATACCAGAGGGAAACAAAAGTAACGAACTCTGATGCCTAGAGGAAACAAAAGAAACGATCTAGAGGTACGAAGCGCAACTAAAATAAAAACAAAGAGGGGAAACAGAAACCTAAGAAGGAAAGCAACCTAAATTAAGAGTGCACACAAACCAAATTCGGAAGAAAACCAATTAAAAGGAAGTAAGGGACGCTGAGGGTAAATGAAAAAAGATTTATTACCTATATAACAAAGGCGAACCCAAGTATATATAAAGGCCTGGGCTCTCAGATGAACGGCAGGGCGGAGAGTGCAGTCGGTCTCCCCTAGTGGGAGGCTGCTTCAGCTATAAAACCCTACCTTGCCAGGTCCTCCTGCCTATTAGTCTGGGAGCCTGGGCCTTAACCCTAATTCCTCTCCCTGATGATGTTAACCCTAACCCTAACCCCCCTCCCTCCTCCCCCCTCCCATCCCTAACCCTAATATGGAGCATAAACCTAAAAGAAGGAAAACTAAAATGAATTTAAATTATAAACCTAAAATAAGGAATATGGTTGAAGGGAAACTTATAAAAGGGAGCAAACCTAAGAGAAGGACAGCCAGAAACCTAAAAGAAGGACAGAGGGAAACACATATAAGGAAGAACAGAACAGAACAGGGGGTGCCTAATCTAAATTAAGACGCTACAGAAGGGAAATGACCTGAGGAAGAACAAAAAAGTTCGAAACGTCGTCAAAGGAAACAGGAAAGAATACCAGAGGGAAACAAAAGTAACGAACTCTGATGCCTAGAGGAAACAAAAGAAACGATCTAGAGGTACGAAGCGCAACTAAAATAAAAACAAAGAGGGGAAACAGAAACCTAAGAAGGAAAGCAACCTAAATTAAGAGTGCACACAAACCAAATTCGGAAGAAAACCAATTAAAAGGAAGTAAGGGACGCTGAGGGTAAATGAAAAAAGATTTATTACCTATATAACAAAGGCGAACCCAAGTATATATAAAGGCCTGGGCTCTCAGATGAACGGCAGGGCGGAGAGTGCAGTCGGTCTCCCCTAGTGGGAGGCTGCTTCAGCTATAAAACCCTACCTTGCCAGGTCCTCCTGCCTATTAGTCTGGGAGCCTGGGCCTTAACCCTAATTCCTCTCCCTGATGATGTTAACCCTAACCCTAACCCCCCTCCCTCCTCCCCCCTCCCATCCCTAACCCTAATATGGAGCATAAACCTAAAAGAAGGAAAACTAAAATGAATTTAAATTATAAACCTAAAATAAGGAATATGGTTGAAGGGAAACTTATAAAAGGGAGCAAACCTAAGAGAAGGACAGCCAGAAACCTAAAAGAAGGACAGAGGGAAACACATATAAGGAAGAACAGAACAGAACAGGGGGTGCCTAATCTAAATTAAGACGCTACAGAAGGGAAATGACCTGAGGAAGAACAAAAAAGTTCGAAACGTCGTCAAAGGAAACAGGAAAGAATACCAGAGGGAAACAAAAGTAACGAACTCTGATGCCTAGAGGAAACAAAAGAAACGATCTAGAGGTACGAAGCGCAACTAAAATAAAAACAAAGAGGGGAAACAGAAACCTAAGAAGGAAAGCAACCTAAATTAAGAGTGCACACAAACCAAATTCGGAAGAAAACCAATTAAAAGGAAGTAAGGGACGCTGAGGGTAAATGAAAAAAGATTTATTACCTATATAACAAAGGCGAACCCAAGTATATATAAAGGCCTGGGCTCTCAGATGAACGGCAGGGCGGAGAGTGCAGTCGGTCTCCCCTAGTGGGAGGCTGCTTCAGCTATAAAACCCTACCTTGCCAGGTCCTCCTGCCTATTAGTCTGGGAGCCTGGGCCTTAACCCTAATTCCTCTCCCTGATGATGTTAACCCTAACCCTAACCCCCCTCCCTCCTCCCCCCTCCCATCCCTAACCCTAATATGGAGCATAAACCTAAAAGAAGGAAAACTAAAATGAATTTAAATTATAAACCTAAAATAAGGAATATGGTTGAAGGGAAACTTATAAAAGGGAGCAAACCTAAGAGAAGGACAGCCAGAAACCTAAAAGAAGGACAGAGGGAAACACATATAAGGAAGAACAGAACAGAACAGGGGGTGCCTAATCTAAATTAAGACGCTACAGAAGGGAAATGACCTGAGGAAGAACAAAAAAGTTCGAAACGTCGTCAAAGGAAACAGGAAAGAATACCAGAGGGAAACAAAAGTAACGAACTCTGATGCCTAGAGGAAACAAAAGAAACGATCTAGAGGTACGAAGCGCAACTAAAATAAAAACAAAGAGGGGAAACAGAAACCTAAGAAGGAAAGCAACCTAAATTAAGAGTGCACACAAACCAAATTCGGAAGAAAACCAATTAAAAGGAAGTAAGGGACGCTGAGGGTAAATGAAAAAAGATTTATTACCTATATAACAAAGGCGAACCCAAGTATATATAAAGGCCTGGGCTCTCAGATGAACGGCAGGGCGGAGAGTGCAGTCGGTCTCCCCTAGTGGGAGGCTGCTTCAGCTATAAAACCCTACCTTGCCAGGTCCTCCTGCCTATTAGTCTGGGAGCCTGGGCCTTAACCCTAATTCCTCTCCCTGATGATGTTAACCCTAACCCTAACCCCCCTCCCTCCTCCCCCCTCCCATCCCTAACCCTAATATGGAGCATAAACCTAAAAGAAGGAAAACTAAAATGAATTTAAATTATAAACCTAAAATAAGGAATATGGTTGAAGGGAAACTTATAAAAGGGAGCAAACCTAAGAGAAGGACAGCCAGAAACCTAAAAGAAGGACAGAGGGAAACACATATAAGGAAGAACAGAACAGAACAGGGGGTGCCTAATCTAAATTAAGACGCTACAGAAGGGAAATGACCTGAGGAAGAACAAAAAAGTTCGAAACGTCGTCAAAGGAAACAGGAAAGAATACCAGAGGGAAACAAAAGTAACGAACTCTGATGCCTAGAGGAAACAAAAGAAACGATCTAGAGGTACGAAGCGCAACTAAAATAAAAACAAAGAGGGGAAACAGAAACCTAAGAAGGAAAGCAACCTAAATTAAGAGTGCACACAAACCAAATTCGGAAGAAAACCAATTAAAAGGAAGTAAGGGACGCTGAGGGTAAATGAAAAAAGATTTATTACCTATATAACAAAGGCGAACCCAAGTATATATAAAGGCCTGGGCTCTCAGATGAACGGCAGGGCGGAGAGTGCAGTCGGTCTCCCCTAGTGGGAGGCTGCTTCAGCTATAAAACCCTACCTTGCCAGGTCCTCCTGCCTATTAGTCTGGGAGCCTGGGCCTTAACCCTAATTCCTCTCCCTGATGATGTTAACCCTAACCCTAACCCCCCTCCCTCCTCCCCCCTCCCATCCCTAACCCTAATATGGAGCATAAACCTAAAAGAAGGAAAACTAAAATGAATTTAAATTATAAACCTAAAATAAGGAATATGGTTGAAGGGAAACTTATAAAAGGGAGCAAACCTAAGAGAAGGACAGCCAGAAACCTAAAAGAAGGACAGAGGGAAACACATATAAGGAAGAACAGAACAGAACAGGGGGTGCCTAATCTAAATTAAGACGCTACAGAAGGGAAATGACCTGAGGAAGAACAAAAAAGTTCGAAACGTCGTCAAAGGAAACAGGAAAGAATACCAGAGGGAAACAAAAGTAACGAACTCTGATGCCTAGAGGAAACAAAAGAAACGATCTAGAGGTACGAAGCGCAACTAAAATAAAAACAAAGAGGGGAAACAGAAACCTAAGAAGGAAAGCAACCTAAATTAAGAGTGCACACAAACCAAATTCGGAAGAAAACCAATTAAAAGGAAGTAAGGGACGCTGAGGGTAAATGAAAAAAGATTTATTACCTATATAACAAAGGCGAACCCAAGTATATATAAAGGCCTGGGCTCTCAGATGAACGGCAGGGCGGAGAGTGCAGTCGGTCTCCCCTAGTGGGAGGCTGCTTCAGCTATAAAACCCTACCTTGCCAGGTCCTCCTGCCTATTAGTCTGGGAGCCTGGGCCTTAACCCTAATTCCTCTCCCTGATGATGTTAACCCTAACCCTAACCCCCCTCCCTCCTCCCCCCTCCCATCCCTAACCCTAATATGGAGCATAAACCTAAAAGAAGGAAAACTAAAATGAATTTAAATTATAAACCTAAAATAAGGAATATGGTTGAAGGGAAACTTATAAAAGGGAGCAAACCTAAGAGAAGGACAGCCAGAAACCTAAAAGAAGGACAGAGGGAAACACATATAAGGAAGAACAGAACAGAACAGGGGGTGCCTAATCTAAATTAAGACGCTACAGAAGGGAAATGACCTGAGGAAGAACAAAAAAGTTCGAAACGTCGTCAAAGGAAACAGGAAAGAATACCAGAGGGAAACAAAAGTAACGAACTCTGATGCCTAGAGGAAACAAAAGAAACGATCTAGAGGTACGAAGCGCAACTAAAATAAAAACAAAGAGGGGAAACAGAAACCTAAGAAGGAAAGCAACCTAAATTAAGAGTGCACACAAACCAAATTCGGAAGAAAACCAATTAAAAGGAAGTAAGGGACGCTGAGGGTAAATGAAAAAAGATTTATTACCTATATAACAAAGGCGAACCCAAGTATATATAAAGGCCTGGGCTCTCAGATGAACGGCAGGGCGGAGAGTGCAGTCGGTCTCCCCTAGTGGGAGGCTGCTTCAGCTATAAAACCCTCCCATCCCTAACCCTAAGATGGAGTATAAACCTAAAGAAGGAAAACTAAAATGAAGTTAAATTATAAACCCAAAATAAGGAAGATGGTCGAAGGGAAACTTATAAAAGGGAGCAAACCTAAGAGAAGGACAGTCAGAAACCTAAAAGAAGGACAGAGGGAAACATATATAAGGAAGAACAGAACAGAACAGGGGGTGCCTAATCTAAATTAAGACGCTACAGAAGGGAAGTGACCTGAAGAAGACAAAAAAATGTCGAAACGTCGTCAAAGGAAAAATACCTACAGGAAACAAAAGTAACGAATGTAGATGCCTGGGGGAAACAAAAGAAACAAACCAGAGGTACGAAGCGCATACAAAAACCAAAGAGGGGAAAACAATTCTAATTAACTGAAAGTAAGGGACGCTGAGGGTAAAAAACAAAAAGATTATTACCTATATAACTAAGCTGAACCCGAGTATATATAAAGGCCTGGGCTCTCAGATGAACGGCAGGGCGGAGAGTGCAGTCGGTCTCCCCTAGTGGGAGGCTGCTTCAGCTATAAAACCCTACCTTGCCAGGTCCTCCTGCCTATTAGTCTGGGAGCCTGGGCCTTAACCCTAATTCCCCTCCCTTACGACGTTAACCCTAACCCTAACCCCCCTCCCTCCTCCCCCCTCCCATCCCTAACCCTAAGATGGAGTATAAACCTAAAGAAGGAAAACTAAAATGAAGTTAAATTATAAACCCAAAATAAGGAAGATGGTCGAAGGGAAACTTATAAAAGGGAGCAAACCTAAGAGAAGGACAGTCAGAAACCTAAAAGAAGGACAGAGGGAAACATATATAAGGAAGAACAGAACAGAACAGGGGGTGCCTAATCTAAATTAAGACGCTACAGAAGGGAAGTGACCTGAAGAAGACAAAAAAATGTCGAAACGTCGTCAAAGGAAAAATACCTACAGGAAACAAAAGTAACGAATGTAGATGCCTGGGGGAAACAAAAGAAACAAACCAGAGGTACGAAGCGCATACAAAAACCAAAGAGGGGAAAACAATTCTAATTAACTGAAAGTAAGGGACGCTGAGGGTAAAAAACAAAAAGATTATTACCTATATAACTAAGCTGAACCCGAGTATATATAAAGGCCTGGGCTCTCAGATGAACGGCAGGGCGGAGAGTGCAGTCGGTCTCCCCTAGTGGGAGGCTGCTTCAGCTATAAAACCCTACCTTGCCAGGTCCTCCTGCCTATTAGTCTGGGAGCCTGGGCCTTAACCCTAATTCCCCTCCCTTACGACGTTAACCCTAACCCTAACCCCCCTCCCTCCTCCCCCCTCCCATCCCTAACCCTAAGATGGAGTATAAACCTAAAGAAGGAAAACTAAAATGAAGTTAAATTATAAACCCAAAATAAGGAAGATGGTCGAAGGGAAACTTATAAAAGGGAGCAAACCTAAGAGAAGGACAGTCAGAAACCTAAAAGAAGGACAGAGGGAAACATATATAAGGAAGAACAGAACAGAACAGGGGGTGCCTAATCTAAATTAAGACGCTACAGAAGGGAAGTGACCTGAAGAAGACAAAAAAATGTCGAAACGTCGTCAAAGGAAAAATACCTACAGGAAACAAAAGTAACGAATGTAGATGCCTGGGGGAAACAAAAGAAACAAACCAGAGGTACGAAGCGCATACAAAAACCAAAGAGGGGAAAACAATTCTAATTAACTGAAAGTAAGGGACGCTGAGGGTAAAAAACAAAAAGATTATTACCTATATAACTAAGCTGAACCCGAGTATATATAAAGGCCTGGGCTCTCAGATGAACGGCAGGGCGGAGAGTGCAGTCGGTCTCCCCTAGTGGGAGGCTGCTTCAGCTATAAAACCCTACCTTGCCAGGTCCTCCTGCCTATTAGTCTGGGAGCCTGGGCCTTAACCCTAATTCCCCTCCCTTACGACGTTAACCCTAACCCTAACCCCCCTCCCTCCTCCCCCCTCCCATCCCTAACCCTAAGATGGAGTATAAACCTAAAGAAGGAAAACTAAAATGAAGTTAAATTATAAACCCAAAATAAGGAAGATGGTCGAAGGGAAACTTATAAAAGGGAGCAAACCTAAGAGAAGGACAGTCAGAAACCTAAAAGAAGGACAGAGGGAAACATATATAAGGAAGAACAGAACAGAACAGGGGGTGCCTAATCTAAATTAAGACGCTACAGAAGGGAAGTGACCTGAAGAAGACAAAAAAATGTCGAAACGTCGTCAAAGGAAAAATACCTACAGGAAACAAAAGTAACGAATGTAGATGCCTGGGGGAAACAAAAGAAACAAACCAGAGGTACGAAGCGCATACAAAAACCAAAGAGGGGAAAACAATTCTAATTAACTGAAAGTAAGGGACGCTGAGGGTAAAAAACAAAAAGATTATTACCTATATAACTAAGCTGAACCCGAGTATATATAAAGGCCTGGGCTCTCAGATGAACGGCAGGGCGGAGAGTGCAGTCGGTCTCCCCTAGTGGGAGGCTGCTTCAGCTATAAAACCCTACCTTGCCAGGTCCTCCTGCCTATTAGTCTGGGAGCCTGGGCCTTAACCCTAATTCCCCTCCCTTACGACGTTAACCCTAACCCTAACCCCCCTCCCTCCTCCCCCCTCCCATCCCTAACCCTAAGATGGAGTATAAACCTAAAGAAGGAAAACTAAAATGAAGTTAAATTATAAACCCAAAATAAGGAAGATGGTCGAAGGGAAACTTATAAAAGGGAGCAAACCTAAGAGAAGGACAGTCAGAAACCTAAAAGAAGGACAGAGGGAAACATATATAAGGAAGAACAGAACAGAACAGGGGGTGCCTAATCTAAATTAAGACGCTACAGAAGGGAAGTGACCTGAAGAAGACAAAAAAATGTCGAAACGTCGTCAAAGGAAAAATACCTACAGGAAACAAAAGTAACGAATGTAGATGCCTGGGGGAAACAAAAGAAACAAACCAGAGGTACGAAGCGCATACAAAAACCAAAGAGGGGAAAACAATTCTAATTAACTGAAAGTAAGGGACGCTGAGGGTAAAAAACAAAAAGATTATTACCTATATAACTAAGCTGAACCCGAGTATATATAAAGGCCTGGGCTCTCAGATGAACGGCAGGGCGGAGAGTGCAGTCGGTCTCCCCTAGTGGGAGGCTGCTTCAGCTATAAAACCCTACCTTGCCAGGTCCTCCTGCCTATTAGTCTGGGAGCCTGGGCCTTAACCCTAATTCCCCTCCCTTACGACGTTAACCCTAACCCTAACCCCCCTCCCTCCTCCCCCCTCCCATCCCTAACCCTAAGATGGAGTATAAACCTAAAGAAGGAAAACTAAAATGAAGTTAAATTATAAACCCAAAATAAGGAAGATGGTCGAAGGGAAACTTATAAAAGGGAGCAAACCTAAGAGAAGGACAGTCAGAAACCTAAAAGAAGGACAGAGGGAAACATATATAAGGAAGAACAGAACAGAACAGGGGGTGCCTAATCTAAATTAAGACGCTACAGAAGGGAAGTGACCTGAAGAAGACAAAAAAATGTCGAAACGTCGTCAAAGGAAAAATACCTACAGGAAACAAAAGTAACGAATGTAGATGCCTGGGGGAAACAAAAGAAACAAACCAGAGGTACGAAGCGCATACAAAAACCAAAGAGGGGAAAACAATTCTAATTAACTGAAAGTAAGGGACGCTGAGGGTAAAAAACAAAAAGATTATTACCTATATAACTAAGCTGAACCCGAGTATATATAAAGGCCTGGGCTCTCAGATGAACGGCAGGGCGGAGAGTGCAGTCGGTCTCCCCTAGTGGGAGGCTGCTTCAGCTATAAAACCCTACCTTGCCAGGTCCTCCTGCCTATTAGTCTGGGAGCCTGGGCCTTAACCCTAATTCCCCTCCCTTACGACGTTAACCCTAACCCTAACCCCCCTCCCTCCTCCCCCCTCCCATCCCTAACCCTAAGATGGAGTATAAACCTAAAGAAGGAAAACTAAAATGAAGTTAAATTATAAACCCAAAATAAGGAAGATGGTCGAAGGGAAACTTATAAAAGGGAGCAAACCTAAGAGAAGGACAGTCAGAAACCTAAAAGAAGGACAGAGGGAAACATATATAAGGAAGAACAGAACAGAACAGGGGGTGCCTAATCTAAATTAAGACGCTACAGAAGGGAAGTGACCTGAAGAAGACAAAAAAATGTCGAAACGTCGTCAAAGGAAAAATACCTACAGGAAACAAAAGTAACGAATGTAGATGCCTGGGGGAAACAAAAGAAACAAACCAGAGGTACGAAGCGCATACAAAAACCAAAGAGGGGAAAACAATTCTAATTAACTGAAAGTAAGGGACGCTGAGGGTAAAAAACAAAAAGATTATTACCTATATAACTAAGCTGAACCCGAGTATATATAAAGGCCTGGGCTCTCAGATGAACGGCAGGGCGGAGAGTGCAGTCGGTCTCCCCTAGTGGGAGGCTGCTTCAGCTATAAAACCCTACCTTGCCAGGTCCTCCTGCCTATTAGTCTGGGAGCCTGGGCCTTAACCCTAATTCCCCTCCCTTACGACGTTAACCCTAACCCTAACCCCCCTCCCTCCTCCCCCCTCCCATCCCTAACCCTAAGATGGAGTATAAACCTAAAGAAGGAAAACTAAAATGAAGTTAAATTATAAACCCAAAATAAGGAAGATGGTCGAAGGGAAACTTATAAAAGGGAGCAAACCTAAGAGAAGGACAGTCAGAAACCTAAAAGAAGGACAGAGGGAAACATATATAAGGAAGAACAGAACAGAACAGGGGGTGCCTAATCTAAATTAAGACGCTACAGAAGGGAAGTGACCTGAAGAAGACAAAAAAATGTCGAAACGTCGTCAAAGGAAAAATACCTACAGGAAACAAAAGTAACGAATGTAGATGCCTGGGGGAAACAAAAGAAACAAACCAGAGGTACGAAGCGCATACAAAAACCAAAGAGGGGAAAACAATTCTAATTAACTGAAAGTAAGGGACGCTGAGGGTAAAAAACAAAAAGATTATTACCTATATAACTAAGCTGAACCCGAGTATATATAAAGGCCTGGGCTCTCAGATGAACGGCAGGGCGGAGAGTGCAGTCGGTCTCCCCTAGTGGGAGGCTGCTTCAGCTATAAAACCCTACCTTGCCAGGTCCTCCTGCCTATTAGTCTGGGAGCCTGGGCCTTAACCCTAATTCCCCTCCCTTACGACGTTAACCCTAACCCTAACCCCCCTCCCTCCTCCCCCCTCCCATCCCTAACCCTAAGATGGAGTATAAACCTAAAGAAGGAAAACTAAAATGAAGTTAAATTATAAACCCAAAATAAGGAAGATGGTCGAAGGGAAACTTATAAAAGGGAGCAAACCTAAGAGAAGGACAGTCAGAAACCTAAAAGAAGGACAGAGGGAAACATATATAAGGAAGAACAGAACAGAACAGGGGGTGCCTAATCTAAATTAAGACGCTACAGAAGGGAAGTGACCTGAAGAAGACAAAAAAATGTCGAAACGTCGTCAAAGGAAAAATACCTACAGGAAACAAAAGTAACGAATGTAGATGCCTGGGGGAAACAAAAGAAACAAACCAGAGGTACGAAGCGCATACAAAAACCAAAGAGGGGAAAACAATTCTAATTAACTGAAAGTAAGGGACGCTGAGGGTAAAAAACAAAAAGATTATTACCTATATAACTAAGCTGAACCCGAGTATATATAAAGGCCTGGGCTCTCAGATGAACGGCAGGGCGGAGAGTGCAGTCGGTCTCCCCTAGTGGGAGGCTGCTTCAGCTATAAAACCCTACCTTGCCAGGTCCTCCTGCCTATTAGTCTGGGAGCCTGGGCCTTAACCCTAATTCCCCTCCCTTACGACGTTAACCCTAACCCTAACCCCCCTCCCTCCTCCCCCCTCCCATCCCTAACCCTAAGATGGAGTATAAACCTAAAGAAGGAAAACTAAAATGAAGTTAAATTATAAACCCAAAATAAGGAAGATGGTCGAAGGGAAACTTATAAAAGGGAGCAAACCTAAGAGAAGGACAGTCAGAAACCTAAAAGAAGGACAGAGGGAAACATATATAAGGAAGAACAGAACAGAACAGGGGGTGCCTAATCTAAATTAAGACGCTACAGAAGGGAAGTGACCTGAAGAAGACAAAAAAATGTCGAAACGTCGTCAAAGGAAAAATACCTACAGGAAACAAAAGTAACGAATGTAGATGCCTGGGGGAAACAAAAGAAACAAACCAGAGGTACGAAGCGCATACAAAAACCAAAGAGGGGAAAACAATTCTAATTAACTGAAAGTAAGGGACGCTGAGGGTAAAAAACAAAAAGATTATTACCTATATAACTAAGCTGAACCCGAGTATATATAAAGGCCTGGGCTCTCAGATGAACGGCAGGGCGGAGAGTGCAGTCGGTCTCCCCTAGTGGGAGGCTGCTTCAGCTATAAAACCCTACCTTGCCAGGTCCTCCTGCCTATTAGTCTGGGAGCCTGGGCCTTAACCCTAATTCCCCTCCCTTACGACGTTAACCCTAACCCTAACCCCCCTCCCTCCTCCCCCCTCCCATCCCTAACCCTAAGATGGAGTATAAACCTAAAGAAGGAAAACTAAAATGAAGTTAAATTATAAACCCAAAATAAGGAAGATGGTCGAAGGGAAACTTATAAAAGGGAGCAAACCTAAGAGAAGGACAGTCAGAAACCTAAAAGAAGGACAGAGGGAAACATATATAAGGAAGAACAGAACAGAACAGGGGGTGCCTAATCTAAATTAAGACGCTACAGAAGGGAAGTGACCTGAAGAAGACAAAAAAATGTCGAAACGTCGTCAAAGGAAAAATACCTACAGGAAACAAAAGTAACGAATGTAGATGCCTGGGGGAAACAAAAGAAACAAACCAGAGGTACGAAGCGCATACAAAAACCAAAGAGGGGAAAACAATTCTAATTAACTGAAAGTAAGGGACGCTGAGGGTAAAAAACAAAAAGATTATTACCTATATAACTAAGCTGAACCCGAGTATATATAAAGGCCTGGGCTCTCAGATGAACGGCAGGGCGGAGAGTGCAGTCGGTCTCCCCTAGTGGGAGGCTGCTTCAGCTATAAAACCCTACCTTGCCAGGTCCTCCTGCCTATTAGTCTGGGAGCCTGGGCCTTAACCCTAATTCCCCTCCCTTACGACGTTAACCCTAACCCTAACCCCCCTCCCTCCTCCCCCCTCCCATCCCTAACCCTAAGATGGAGTATAAACCTAAAGAAGGAAAACTAAAATGAAGTTAAATTATAAACCCAAAATAAGGAAGATGGTCGAAGGGAAACTTATAAAAGGGAGCAAACCTAAGAGAAGGACAGTCAGAAACCTAAAAGAAGGACAGAGGGAAACATATATAAGGAAGAACAGAACAGAACAGGGGGTGCCTAATCTAAATTAAGACGCTACAGAAGGGAAGTGACCTGAAGAAGACAAAAAAATGTCGAAACGTCGTCAAAGGAAAAATACCTACAGGAAACAAAAGTAACGAATGTAGATGCCTGGGGGAAACAAAAGAAACAAACCAGAGGTACGAAGCGCATACAAAAACCAAAGAGGGGAAAACAATTCTAATTAACTGAAAGTAAGGGACGCTGAGGGTAAAAAACAAAAAGATTATTACCTATATAACTAAGCTGAACCCGAGTATATATAAAGGCCTGGGCTCTCAGATGAACGGCAGGGCGGAGAGTGCAGTCGGTCTCCCCTAGTGGGAGGCTGCTTCAGCTATAAAACCCTAACCCTAACCCTAACCCTAACCCTAACCCTAACCCTAACCCTAACCCTAACCCTAACGACGTGGGCTACATTGATAACTGGCGAACTTTCTGGGGAAAACCTGGTCTGATCCGGAGAGACGGCATCCAGCCTACTTTGGATGGTGCAGCTCTTCTTTCTAGGAATCTGGCCGGATTTATTAGTTCTCCTAAATGCTGACAACCCAGGGTCCAGACCAGGAAGCAGCGCCGTAGTTTAACACACCTCTCTGCAGCTTCTGTACTGTTACCCACCCATTATCCTATTAAGAATAGGTGGTGTCTTTCTCACGGCCAAAACTTAACAGATCAAAAACTGATCTAAAAGGAACAAATCATAAAAATCTAATAAAAATCAATACGGCTCACCTTGAACCAAAAAATAAAACAATTAAATGTGGTCTATTAAATATAAGGTCTCTCCCTCCAAAGACTTTGTTAGTTAATGAATTGATTTCTGATAAACAGATTGATTTATTTTGTCTCACAGAAACCTGGCTACAAGAGGACTACGTTAGTATAAATGAGTCAACTCCCTCCAATTATTCAAATTTCCACATTCCTAGATCTGTGGGAAGAGGAGGAGGAGTGGCAACCATCTTTCAGTCTGATTTATTAATTAGTCCCAGGCCAATTAATAACTACAGTTCTTTTGAGCATTTAACCCTCAGTTTCCCTCATCCAAATTGCAAAGCAATAAAACCTCTTCTGTTTGTTGTTTTGTATCGTCCACCAGGCCCTTACTCTCAGTTTTTGCATCAGTTGTCAGACTTCTTATCTGATTTGGTGATAAACACTGACAAGGTTATTATAGTGGGTGATTTTAACATTCATGTTGACACTGAATGTGATAACCTTAGTGTAGCCTTTAAAACTATCCTAGATTCAATTGGTTTTGCTCAAAATGTGCATAAACCGACGCACTCTTGGCTCCATACTTTAGACCTTGTGCTGACATATGGCATTGATTGTGAAGAATTAACAGTATTTCCTCACAACCCTGTCCTATCTGATCATTTTCTAATAACATTTGAGTTTAATCTAACTGAGTTCTCCACCCCCAAAAGAGGGTTCCATTATAGTAGATCTCTATCGGACAATGCTGCATCAAACTTTAAAGAGTCTGTCCCCCTTTTAATATCGTCAGTATTGCAGAAATGCCCTGCAGATAGCAGCAATGTTGTTTCTTCCCATTCACAAATAGATGTCTTTGTTAACGGTATGACTTCGTCATTGCGTTCTGCATTGGACAATGTAGCTCCCTTGAAAAAGAAGGTGATTATTCACAGGAAGCTGGCTCCCTGGTTTAATTCAGAGCTGCGTTCCTTGAAGCAATATGTTAGGAAATTGGAGAGAAAATGGCGCTCTACACACCAAGAGGAATCCTACCTAATCTGGAGGGACAGTCTATTGTTGTATAACAAGACCCTTCGCAGAGTTAGAGCAGAATATCTTTCATCATTAATTGAGGAGAATAAAAATAATCCTAGATTTCTCTTCAGTACAGTTGCCAAACTTACTCAGTCATAGCTCCGTTGATCCATCCATTCCCTTAGCTCTTAGCAGTAATGATTTTATAGGATTCTTCATAAATAAAATTGATTCCATTAAAAATAAAATAATTGGCATCCTCCCAAACATGATTACCTCGTCCTCAGTAAGTGAGGCAGCATGGGAGGAATCTTTAGAATCTGCACAGTGTCTGAACTGTCTAGAAGCAGTAGAGCTTTCTGAGCTATCTAAAATATTAGCTTCATCTAAACCTTCTACCTGTATGTTAGACCCAATCCCAACCAAGTTGTTTAAGGAGGTATCTAATCTTCTTTTCTTATCTAAGATTCTCGAGAAAGTAGTTGCTAATCAACTCTGTGAACATTTACAAAGTAATGACCTACTTGAGGAGTTTCAGTCAGGCTTTAGAGCTCATCATAGCACTGAAACAGCTCTGGTGAAGGTCACCAATGATATTCTCATGGCCTCAGATAATGGACTTGTGTCTATACTTGTCCTGCTCGATCTCAGTGCTGCATTTGACACAGTTGATCACAATATTCTCCTACAAAGACTTGAGCATACTGTAGGGATTAAGGAGAAAGCATTAGGCTGGTTTAAATCTTATCTGTCGGACAGATTCCAGTTTGTTCATGTTAATAATAAATCTTCTTCAAGCTCTAGGGTCACTTGTGGAGTACCGCAGGGTTCAGTCCTTGGACCAATTCTCTTTACTATATATATGCTTCCGATTGGCAAAATTATCAGACAGCATGGGATTAATTTCCACTGTTATGCTGATGACACTCAGCTATATTTATCCATAAATCCTGGTGAATCCAATCAATTACTTCGACTGCAGTCATGTCTTGATGACATCAAAAGGTGGATGACTTTAAATTTCCTGCACTTAAATTCTGACAAGACAGAAGTTATAATCTTTGGACCAGAGTCCTCAAAAAATAAACTTCTTAACCAATCACTTAATCTGGATGGCATTATCTTGGCCTCTGGTAATAAAGTAAAAAACCTTGGTGTTATTTTAGACCAAGACATGTCATTTAAATCCCATATTAAACAGGTTTCCAGAGTTTCCTTTTTTCACCTCAGGAATATCGCCAAAATTAGAAACATTCTGTCCAGGGGTGATGCTGAAAAACTAGTCCATGCATTTTTTACTTCAAGGCTGGACTATTGTAATTCTTTACTATCAGGAAGTCCACAAAATGCAGTTCAAAGTCTTCAGCTGATCCAAAATGCTGCAGCAAGAGTTCTGATGAAAATCAACAAGAGGGATCATATTTCTCCAATTTTAGCTTCATCAAGCTCCTGTAATGATTTAAGGAGGATGTGAACCCGGTTTTCAGCCAGACACTTCAGGTAAGCTTAAACAGGATTTATTGGAGATGATGATGATGATGGTGGTGGATATGGCAAGCAGAACATAAACAGTCCAGGCAGAGTAAAAAAGCAGACTTCCAGCACAGAACCAAAAAACCAACAGGAACTGGGTAGACTCAAAAAATAAGGCAAACAGGTCAGACTTGGTAATTGGACAGACAGGTAGAATACAGGATGCTGGAGAGCTCTTACCGGAATAAACGAGGACTGAGACAAAAGGCATGGGGACGTGAAACATGTGCGAAGTCCCGGCAACAAACAGAAAACTGAGGGAGGTTTAAATAGGTGGCCAGACAGGTGAGCAGGGAGGGACTAATTAACCAAACCCAGGTGGAAGTGATTAAGGGAGCAGACAGGACATTGGAAAATAAACCTTAGACCTAAGATAAAACAGAACAAACAAAGCACAGAACTAAAACCAGATCTAATACAGGGACCAGATAACTAACACAATAAAGAGGCTAAACTAGAATCCAAAACAGAAATAAACCCAGAGGCAGGAAAGAGCTACTTAACCAAATAACAAACATAAACCTGAACAGAACATTACAGCTCCATCATATATCAGAGCTCTGATTACCCCGTATGTTCCTCATACGGGGTAATCATATGTTGCTCTCAGACTGCAGGTCTGCTGGTGGATCCTAGAGTCTCTAAAAGTAGAATGGGAGGCAGATCCTTTAGCTATCAGGCTCCTCTCCTGTGGAACCAACTCCCAGTTTTGGTCCGTGAGGCAGACACCCCGTCTACTTTTAAGACTAATCTTAAAACTTTCCTTTTTGACAAAGCTTATAGTCAGAGTGGCTCATGTTACCCTGAGCTACCTCTATAGTTATGCTGCTATAGGCTTAGGCTACTGGAGGACATCAGGGCCTATTTTTCTCACTCTACTGATTTCTACTTTTCTCCAGTCTACTATTCTCCAGATTTGCATTGTATTACATTGAAATGACTGTTGTCATTTCAGCTTTTAACTTTTTGTTCTCTCTCTTTTTTCTTTGTAGTAGGTACACCTGGTCTGACGTTCTGTTGACTGTGAAATCATCCAGGGAAGACAGATCACCGACTATTACCATCTAATGTAGAACAGATTACTAGATCAATGTGTGCTTCTGTGCTTTTTGTCTGTCTTGTTGTGTCTCTGCTCTGTCTTCTGTAACCCCCAGTCGGTCGAGGCAGATGACCGTTCATACTGAGCCTGGTTCTGGTTCTGCTGGAGGTTTTTCCTTCCTGCTAATGGGTGGTTTTTCTTTCCACTGTCGCTTTATGCTTGCTCAGTATGAGGGATTGCTGCAAAGCCATGGACATTGCAGACGACTCTCCCTGTAGCTCTACGCTTCTCCAGGAGTGAATGCTGCTTGTCGGGACTTTGAAGTAATCAACTGGTTCCCTTATATAGGAAATTTTTGACCAATCTGTATAATATGATTGATTTTGACTTTGTAAAGTGCCTCGAGATGACATGTTTCATGAATTGGCGCTATATAAATAAAATTGAATTGAATTGAATTACAAAAACAGAATCAAAGTACAAAATAAAACCAAAACCCAAATTATGACATAAACCAAAACTAAGACAGAACTTAAACTAAAACAGAACTGTGAAGCTATGACACTAATATGAAATTCTTTACAGTTTACATATTTTATACTGTGAGTTTATATGGGAAGGCCTTCTCACTGGTAGGTTCGGTGTAAACAAACACTCAGTTCGACCTATCTCTTCCATCTGGAGCTGCTGTCATAAATAAGTTGTCTGGACCAACATGATCTCACATACAGTGCCTTCCGAAAGTATTCGGCCCCCTTGAACTTTTCGACCTTTTGCCACATTTCAGGCTTCAAACATAAAGATATAGAACTGTATTTTTTGTGAAGAATCAACAACAAGTGGGACACAATCATGAAGTGGAACAAAATTTATTGGATATTTCAAACTTTTTTAACAAATAAAAAACAGAAAAATGGGGCGTGCAGAATTATTCAGCTCCCCTGAGTTAATACTTTGTAGCACCACCTTTTGCTGCGATTACAGCTGCAAGTCCCTTGGCGTGTCTCTATCAGTTTTGGACATCGACAGACTGAAATCTTTACCCATTCCTCCATGCAAAACAGCTGGAGCTCAGTGAGGTTGGATGAAGAGCGTTTGTGAACAGCAGTTTTCAGTTCTCTCCACAGATTCTCCATTGGATTCAGGTCTGGACTTTGACTTGGCCATTCTAACACCTGGATATGTTTATTTGTGAACCATTCTATTATAGATTTTCCTTTATGTTTTGGATCATTGTCTTGTTGGAAGATAAATCTCCATCCCAGTCTAAGGTCTTTTGCAGACTCCAACAGGTTTTCCTCCAGAATGGCCCTGTATTTGGCTCCATCTGTAATTTATGAGGAGATGAACCCGATATTCAGCCAGACACTAAAATAATACTTGACAGGATTTATTGAGGAGATGATGGGTCAGCCAGGCAGACAAAAAACAATCCACAACGGGGTACAGAGCAGACATCCAGGTAACAACAAAAACTGGGGCAAACAGGTCAGATCAGGTAATCAGATGCACAGGCAGACACAAAATGCTGGAGGGCTCTTACCAGTGGATTGGTGAAATGAGAACATGGGGACGTGAGACGAGACGTTCTGGTAGGGAGCAGAGAACTGAGGCAGGTATAAATAGGCAGGAGGACAAAGGAGAGAGGGAGTGCTAATTAAACGGAACCGGTGGAAGTAATCAGAAGGAGAAGAAGTGGCTGAAAGACTGACAGGACAAGTGGCAGGAAACAGGACAGAACTGAACTAGACAAAATACTGAACTAAAGTAACAATACAAACTAATCCAAGACAGGAAAGCTAACTTTAACCAAAACAATAACATATACCAGAACCAAATCATGACACCATCCATCTTCCCATCAATTGTAACCATCTCCCCTGTCCCTGGTGAAGAAAAGCAGGCCCACACCATGATGCTGCCACCACCATGTTTGACAGTGGGAATGGTCACCTTCTTCCACGTTTGGTGTGTCTCCCAGGCGGCTTGTGGCAAACTTTAAACGAGACTTTTTATGGATATCTCTAAGAAATTGCTTTTTTCTTGCCATTCTTCCATAAATAGGTGGTGACTTCCAGTGAGCACAAACTTTCGGTCATTAGAACCTTACAACACTGGGCCGAGCATGTCCCAACTAAAACAGAAGGGAAGCACAAGGAACAGATACATATCAAAGATTCCCTCCAAACCTGTGGGTACCCTAACTGGGCTTTTGTCAAATCAGCAAGAAAATCCAAAAGACCCGCTGCAGAACATAATGGTGAGAAGAATAAATGCAAAAACATCGTCATCCCATATGTTGCTGGAGTCTCTGAAAAACTCAAGAGGATTTTCTCCAAACACAAAATCCCAGTACATTTCAAAGCAAACAGGACCCTCAGACAGAGGCTGCTGCATCCCAAGGACAAAACCCCCAAACCTAAGATGAGCGTAGTGGCGTATGCAGTTCAGTCAGTGAGGAATGTTCTGATCTTTATATTGGAGAAACTAAACAACCTCTCCACAGACGCATGGCTCAACACAGGAGAGCTACCTCCTCAGGACAAGACTCTGCTGTCCACCTACACCTTAAGGACAAAGGACACTCCTTTATGGACCAAAATGTCCACATTTTGGACAAAGAAGACAGATGGTTTGAAAGGGGTGTGAAGGAAGCCATCTACATTAAGAGAGAAAAACCAACCTTAAACAGAGGAGGAGGCCTTAGGTTCCAACTCTCAAAAACTTATAATACAGCTATAGGATTAATTCCGGCCAATCTTCACCTTAACTCTCACCCTCACATGGGGGATCAAAACATCGTTCCTTTAAGGCAGGCCAATAACGACCCTAACGACTCCTTGTTACAGAGGAGTGGACCAGTTTCGGTTCAATCTGCTGGTTTAATGACTTTAACGACTGCCCATTACTAAGGGGTGGACCTGTTTCTGTTGAATTTGCATGTTATCTAAGCCATTACAAGGCCTTTGTTGGGCAGTAGTATAAAGCTTGATACTCCACATTACTCCAGACTTTTTGAATTGAGAAAGCTTCCTGTAGAGGAAGCGAAACGTCTTCAAACTACAGAAAACAAGTCCAGTTGCTTTGTTTTTTACTTTTTTTGGAATGACCATGACCTGGATGACTTAGAATCTTCACCAGCATTCTTCCATAAAGGCCAGATTTGTGCAGTAAAGGCCCATTCATACCCTACGTTTGGCCTGCACGTCCGTATTTCTGTCTGTACGTTCTATCCGTTGACTCCTTCATACCTCCGTCCGTTGAGGTGCGCGATAACCAATATGTCCTCTAGGTGGCAGTGCTGGGCGCCAATGATTCGTCACTGATCAAACATGGCGACAGTCCAAGACGTGATTTTGTTGTGTTTGCTCCGTAGGTAAACTTTTTTTGTCCCTGTGTCCCGGACACGACACATCATATGTGTGGGTAGTTGCGGACAAGCTCTGCAAGTCGTTCCCCGAATCCCGCCATTGTTTAAAGCCCAGAATTCTAACCTTCTTCGTGATTTTGTTGCCATATTGTACTACAAACTCAATAGCGCCCCCATCGTTTCCGGTAGTATTGCTCCGTATTGATCCGTTTCGTCCGTAATCGTAAGCTCCCAGTTTTCGTGTCAAAATACGGACGAAATCGATGGTTGGAACGTATGAAACACTCCACACGTATCCGTATCAGTCTTTTACGTGAGGTATGAATGGGCCTTTAGACGACTGATTGTTGTCCAATGGACAGTGTCTCCCACTTCAGCTGTAGATCTCTGCAGTTCATCCACAGTGATCATGGGCTTTTGGCTACATCTCTGATCTTCTTTGTATGAGCTGAAAGTTTAGAGGGACGGCCGGGTCTTCGTAGATTTGCAGTGGTCTGATACTTACAGTGGCCGGGAAGTGCAAAACACAAATACAAAATCTGAAACACTTTTACAAATATTGAAACAAATTTACATTTCAGAAAGCAAATTTACAAAACACGAAACACTTTTACAAAACTTGAAACAATTTTACATTTCAGAAAACAAATTTACAAAACACGAAACACTTTTACAAATCTCGAAACACATTTACATTTCAGAAAACACATACAAAAGACGAAAATCAAACGGAAAGGGAGGGACTGTCTTCGAAGTTTACCCGGAAGTGATAACGGGAGCCTTCATGATGAACCAAGATGGACGCCAATCGAGTTGCGTTTTGCCCGTTTTTCGGCACACATATGAGCAGATTAACGCGATTTTGGTTGTCGTGTGGTCGGTCCTTGGAGTTTTAAAATTTCACAGAACAGACGGAAGAACCAGATATGCTGCAGCAGTGCATACATTATGTTGAAGAGGGTCACTCGTACGCTGTAATCGTAGACATGTCATGTTTACACGGTGTACAACCTGAAACTTGTTGAGCGACATCAGGAGGTTTTCTATTGTCATGCTGATATAGTATTCACATAAAACGTCCAATTCTGTAGAAACATTTACAACAACACAGGTCAAATTGAGTCAATGTAGAGATTTTTAAATGCCTTTATTTTTAAATCCCAAATCATGTAGATTGACTTCTGGAGATAGTGAAAGTAGTCACCTGTAAAAAAATAAGTTGTTTGAGTAGTTTTGAGGCTAAAGAGTGTGACCAAAGTATATATTTCCATTTTCAACATTTTCGCGGTGTATCGATCAAGTGTTTTTACACATTTACATTATATTTTTTTATGCTTTGTGTCATTTTTTCTATTATTCTGGTCTGCTGGTGAAAATGGAAATATATACTTTGGTCACTCTTTAGCCTCAAAACTACTCAAACAACTTATTTTTTTACATGTGACTACTTTCACTTACAGATGACAGATGATCTCCAGAAGTCAATCTACATGATTTGGGATTTAAAAATAAAGGCATTTAAAAAATCTCTACATTGACTCAATTTGACCTGTGTTGTTGTAAATGTTTCTACAGAATTGGACGTTTTATGTGAATACTATATCAGCATGACAATAGAAAACCTCCTGATGTCGCTCAACAAGTTTCAGCCAATTCTGATGTGGAATTTTAAAATAAGAGCCACTAGAAATCCGTATATATTAAGTAATTTTGACCAAAGTTGCTGTCACTACAGCAACTAAACGGTAGATACTCAATCGATGTTTCCATTTCAGCATGAGAGTAGAACACCTGCAGATGTGATCTCTTGTTCATTGATGCTGCGGGGTCATTCAAGTTTGGCTAATATTCTGTCAGCACACCACCTCTTCCTTTCTGTAAAGGTAAGTCCTCCATTCTAATTCATAACAGTCTAATCTTTAATGGCAATTTGGATATATATCAGGAAGGTAAGTAGAAAAATATGGACAGTTTATAGTCGTCACTACAAACTATCCATATTTTTATATAAATGTGACAGCAAGGACTGTAATATAAATAAAAAGTAACCAAGACTTTGTTTAAAGGTGCAGTTTGCCGTGGCCAAGGTCTGACCGGATTCTCCTGAACAGATGAGCAGCGCCATCCCCAAAAGGCTGAATGGAATGATGGATGTTTCCTGCACCACAAAGAATGAAATGGCCTACAAATATGCTATAAGTGAAATGTTAAAACTTAACAATGTTTTACCATTTTAAAAGTTAAATGTAATTACATTTAGTGTAAACAAATTGCATAAACTCAATAAATGAAAAACTGTATCTTCTTGCCAGTTTATGTACATAAGATACACTTTTAGACATCCACTTGATCTAAATATGAATAAATGCAAATTACATAAGCATGTGAAATGGATTGCAAAATTTAATACACATGTTAGTCGGACACAATTTTTGTATAAGTAGACATTTAAATAGTCTGGAAATATGGATATACAATATTTAAAGTTGAAAAGTGAAAATGAAAAGTAATTCCAAAATGTAAAACCTCAAGGTGCTAAAAAAATAAATACTTAAAAGCAGAAATCCAAAACACATTCTTGTGTATTATATTTCCTCTGGTTTACAGTAAAATAACTAATCAGGATTTTTTTGACATGTAAACTTCTCTGCTTCCTCACGTATGATTTCCCCTGCATGTTCACAGGAGCTGCACAGATTCTAAAGAGTCTATTTTATAAACCAAGTTGATAGTTAGTCTGGGAGATTATTGTGAAAACTTTGAGCCTCCTGATAAATCTTTCCACATGTATGTGGACATTTGCAATCTTCCTTGCTGCAGTTACATCCTCATGAGACAACTGGCCTCCTTTTATGAGTGGATGCTGGTAGAACAAGGTTAAATCGCCTCTCAAACAGCAGATCTCCGATGGTAAAGCCTTTGTCTGCCGTCACTTCATCGCCAGGACGATAATATTCCAGGAAGCCAGCGTGTTCCCTGCCAAATGCATTCTTCTTATTCTTTTCTCCTAGGTGTGATCATCAGTGCCTGTAGTGTGAGCATATTTCTTCATAGGTGACTGATTATGGAGAGGTCTGGTCAGCCTCTGCATCACAGCGGCTGTCATCTGTCAAACACAAGACCACAATAAGTTTATTAAACAGCATAAAACATACCAACACCAAGCTAATAGAGCACCACCTGCTTCATTACTCATTTAAATATTCATATCACACACGTTCCTTCCAGTTTTTACAAACAGCCTTTGTTAGTATCTGGGATGCCATTTGTAAGGTTACACAGTCAAAATCTAACAGCAATATTTTGGGTTATTTACTGTGATAACAGGATTAAAATGGGTTTTTATTTTTAAAAACCTATTTTCAACATACATTTATACAGTTATATATTTGTAAATGTCACAGTTCCAAACTAAATATTTAATTACACAGCTAAATATTAAGCTTGTTATTTAAATATTTAACTTGGAACTGTGACTTATAGATTTATGAATAACAAAAATATGAAAAACGAACCCTGCCTTTTATCTCTCATTGTATAACTTTACAAACGGAACCCCATAGACCTACCAGCAGGGATGTAAAAATATCCAGATAATGATTTACAGAGGGAACAAAGCGAAAAAACGACTGTCTTCATGTAAAAGCATATGTTTTATCAAGAGCGACACAAACTAAGGAATAAGAGTTAAAGATTGCTAACGTAAACATCCCTCAGCTTACCTGTGTCTCTCCTCTTTGTCTCCTTGATTTAGTTTTTAATGGAACTTCGTAGCCCAGCCACTTTTCTGGCGTCGTGGGTCTTCTGTCGGTCTTTTGTCCACAAAATGAAAACAAAAACCATACGGTCGCTTCGGTGGTTTCTTCAAATTTACACCGTGTAAACATGACATGTCTACGATTACAGCGTACGAGTGACCCTCTTCAACATAATGTATGCACTGCTGCAGCATATCTGGTTCTTCCGTCTGTTCTGTGAAATTTTAAAACTCCAAGGACCGACCACACGACAACCAAAATCGCGTTAATCTGCTCATATGTGTGCCGAAAAACGGGCAAAACGCAACTCGATTGGCGTCCATCTTGGTTCATCATGAAGGCTCCCGTTATCACTTCCGGGTAATCTTCGAAGACAGTCCCTCCCTTTCCGTTTGATTTTCGTCTTTTGTATGTGTTTTCTGAAATGTAAATGTGTTTCGAGATTTGTAAAAGTGTTTCGTGTTTTGTAAATTTGTTTTCTGAAATGTAAAATTATTTCAAGTTTTGTAAAAGTGTTTCGTGTTTTGTAAATTTGCTTTCTGAAATGTAAATTTGTTTCAATATTTGTAAAAGTGTTTCAGATTTTGTATTTGTGTTTTGCACTTCCCGGCCACCGTAGATACTCCTTCCATTTATCGATTGTGATGGTTAAAGCTTAGGAAATCATTTTGTATCCAAATCCGGCTTTAAACTTCTCCACAACAGTATCTCAGACCTGCCTGGTGTGTTCCTTTTTCTTCATGATGTTCTCTGCGCTTTAAACGGACCTCTGAGATTATCACAGAGCAGGTCATTTATACGGAGACTCGATTACACACAGGTGGATTCTATTTATCATCAGTCATTTGGGTCAACATTGGATCATTCAGAGATCCTCACTGAACTTCTGGAGAGAGTTTGCTGCACTGAAAGTAAAGGGGCCGATTAATTTTGCACGCCCCAATTTTTATTTTTTTATTTCTGAAAAAGTTCAAAATATCCAATAAATTTTGTTATGATTGTGTCCCGTTGTTGTTGATTCTTCACAAAGAAATAAAGTTTTATATCTTTATGTTTGAAGCCTGAAATGTGGCAAAAGGTCTAAAAGTTCAAGGGGGCCGAATAGTTTCGCAAGGCACTGTATTTAGAGGCTAAATCGTTACACAATCTTTTAGAAGGGAGGGGGGGTGTACGGTATTTTGCAGTCAAAGACAGCAGCGCATTCATATGTGCCAGTAACGAGTGGAATCGGTCAGATGCCACAATACTGAAAGATCAAGGGGTGGTTGAATTTAGCTTGAGTTTTCACAGCTGGAACTTGGGGAGTTGGCTCACTTAAAATAGTGCAGCTGTGCAATGTGAGCCACCCCGGCCACGGACAGAAAACCACCAAAGATTATCAGTGAGTCAGGGGAGAACCAGTCATACAACTGCTGACATGCAGCCAGTGGGAACGAAGACTTCTGCCTGAGTGATACCTACCAAATATAAGGCTGCCTGCTCAACCCAGAAAACATGTTGTGTACAGAGCAGGAAGGAAGAGACAATATGAAAACCTCTCTCACCACCAATTTTCATTTTGCTATATAGACATGTATATGTCTCTACCTATTACAGTTTATCAGAAGAGGATATGTACGGTATGATTTGAAATAAAAATTAAATGCCCAGTCATGGTCTTGTACGATACATAACCTTACTGAAAATGTTTTCATATATTCATTTCAGTTGTCTTTGTGGTTGTCCCTCATGATAACTGGGTCAAATGTGAATTTAAATTTTATTTGATAAACTACATTTTCACCCACATGCTGCAGTTTTAATAAGGTTCAAGTTTAGTCAGTACACCAGTAGATTCGGTCCTTCACACCAACTCAGGAAGCAGGTTTCATCCATGATGCTTCTCTCCCTCAGGTGCCGCATTCCCTTTCTTTAAAAAAACACATTTTCATTTTGGCCCTCTCCTTGTGTAAAAACTTCTCCCTCCTATTGGCAAACATATGTTTTTTATTTTTTTATTTTTCTTTGTCAGTAGTGGCCATGATAAATTCAGTTTATTTTAAGCCCTGGTGGGGGTCAGATATGTTATGTGTTGTATCAAAATGTAATTTTGGCTCGTAGAGACACTATTGTAATATATGGAAGCCCATTTCCGCCACTCTGTTAAAAAATAAATAAAAAGGATCTCATTATAATGAGATAGTATCTCAAAATAATGAGATAGTATCTCATTATAATGAGATAGTATCTCATTATAATGAGATACTATGTCATTATAAACGGAAATTTTTGACATCCCCAAAAATAAATCACAAGCGATTCAAAAAAAATTTGCCTTGGTGTATAGTGCACTCATTTAATAAGCTTAAGATAAAGGGATTTACCATGTTGTGCCCAGTAAAACAAAAAAGAAGACTCTTTTTATAACCTTCCACAAAAGAAATCCATTGTGCAAAAACGATTTTATTATGAATATGAATGCAATGTAACAAGTACAACTGTCAACACAGTTGTGTCTCATAAAAAGATACAATAAAAATAAACAGTTCCTATTTTTTTTATTTTTTTTTATTTTGGCTGTGAACTTCTAAAAAGGTCCTACAGTCATTTTCACTTTACATCTTTTGATTTATAATGTCAGTTAACAATTAACATGTTAATTATGGCATAACAAAAGTCAGATACATTGTGTTGTATGGCATCATGGCTTTCCAGAAAGAATTTTTGACTGCTCCCCTGACAGTTAACAGATATGCAGAACTTGAGCATGTGTGGTACAATTTCTCCCTTGTTGAATTTTGACAACCTATCCTTAAACAAACCAACATCTATGCTGCACAAACCAGCATTTACCTATCGCAAACAGTCTATCCCTTTTCATTACATCTGGAGAAAGTTTGGGAAGGGTAACATCATTATAATGAGATAGTATCTCATTATTTTGAGATACTATCTCATTATAATGAGATAAGTTTTATTAATTTTTTTAACAGACTGGCGGAAATGGGCTTCCATAGTAATAAGACTATTCTTGTTTACAAGTCAGATTGTGCCTCAATCAAATCATGTGATTACAAACAGATACACTATATACACTATATCTAACAAAGAATAAATCTTTTGTTACATACACAATGGCTCATTTAATTAATTTTATTTCCTCAGTATTTTCTTTATTGCCATGAAGACAAACATAGAAGAGAAAATATGATAGTCTTCTTGGATAACAATTTATTAATTTCTTGAAAGGTTTTGTTACCATTTCTAAAGTTTAACATAGCAGAACTGGAAATCATCTGGCACAGTCTTCTGATATTTTATCCTCAGAACCAGCTAAAGGTTTTCTGTAAAAACCATATGAACAGTATTTTTTTAAACACTGGTGCACTTTTCAGACTTGTAAAACCATGTTTTACCTCAAAATTAAGTAAAACAATAACAACAACTGAATAAACATGCAAACCGTCATCACCTTTCAGTGTAACCTTTCACTGTCACATTCGTGATCATTTAAGAAACTCCAAAGGTTGGAGCTTGCAAAATTCCCTCCTCCATGTATTTTATTAAAAGCCTCGTATGAGAAGTGCAGCGGCAGATACAGGACAACAACACAAGTATTGCCTTCTGGGTAAATTTTCTTAGTGTCATCCAGAAAATTTCAGGCTGGCAGGAAAAGCCAAGTGGAGGGATGGCAGAGGCTCCAGAGGTGAACACCAGAACATCTTTGAGAGAGAGTGGACCATCCTCCTCTTCTATAAGACAGAACAATGGAAGAATACAACTGTTAGACATGGAAAAAATACCCTTGTTGTGTTGTATTGTACAAAGTAATTTAACATTTTTAGAAATTGACTAAAATGTTAACAACAGATCTTCAATGTCAGCCAGTCTCTCCAAAAGCATACCAGCTGGTTCTCCAAAACTCGCCGATTGCTGCCCTGAGCAGAATAGGCCACTGTGAAAAGAGTGGCTCTAGTCCCCGGCAGTGAGGGCTTTCTCCTCACACACGGACATGTCATGTCAATCAGTTACTTCGACTGCAGTCATGTCTTGATGACATCAAAAGCTGGATGACTTTAAATTTCCTGCATTTAAATTCTGACAAGACAGAAGTTGTAATCTTTGGGCCAGAGTCCTCAAAAAATAAACTTCTTAATCAATCACTGAATCTGGATGGCATTAACTTGGCCTCTGGTAATAAAGTAAAAAATCTTGGTGTTATTTTTGACCAAGACATGTCATTTAAATCCCATATTAAACAGGTTTCCAGAGTTTCCTTTTTTCACCTCCGGAATATCGCCAAAATTAGAAACATTCTGTCCAGGGGTGATGCTGAAAAACTAGTGCATGCATTTGTTACTTCAAGGCTGGACTATTGTAATTCTTTACTATCAGGAAGTCCACAAAATGCAGTTCGAAGTCTTCAGCTGATCCAAAATGCTGCGGCAAGAGTTCTGATGAAAATCAACAAGAGGGATCATATTTCTCCAATTTTAGCTTCCCTTCATTGGCTTCCTGTTAAATCAAGAATAGAATTTAAAATTCTTCTTCTAACGTATAAAGCCCTTAATAATCAAGCTCCATCATATATCAGAGCTCTGATTACTCCGTATGTTCCTAACAGAGCACTTCGCTCTCAGACTGCAGGTCTGCTGGTGGTTCCTAGAGTCTCTAAAAGTAGAATGGGAGGCAGATCCTTTAGCTATCAGGCTCCTCTCCTGTGGAACCAACTCCCAGTTTTGGTCCGTGAGGCAGACACCCTATCTATTTTTAAGACTAATCTTAAAACATTCCTTTTTGACAAAGCTTATAGTTAGAGTGGCTCATGTTACCCTGAGCTACCTCTATAGTTATGCTGCTATAGGCTTAGGCTACTGGAGGACATCAGGGTCTAATTTTCTCACTCTACTGATTTCTACTGTTCTTCATTCTACGGTTCTCCAGTTTTGTATTGTATTACATTGAAATGACTGTCGTCATTTCAGCTTTTAACTTTTTGCTCTCTCTCTTTTTCTTCATAGTAGGTACACCTGGTCTGGCGTTCTGTTAACTTTGACATCATCCAGAGAAGACGGCTCACCCGTTACTACCATCTAATGTAGAACAGATTACTAGATCAATGTGTGCTTCTGTGCTTTTTTGTCTCTCTTGTTGTGTCTCTGCTCTGTCTTCTGTAACCCCAGTCGGTCGAGGCAGATGACCGTTCATACTGAGCCCGGTTCTGCCGGAGGTTTTTTTTTCCCGTTAATGGGTGGTTTTTCTTCCCACTGTCGCTTCATGCTTGCTCAGTATGAGGGATTGCTGCAAAGCCATGTACAATGCAGACGACTCTCCCTGTGGCTCTACGGTTCCCCAGGAGTGAATGCTGCTTGTCAAGACTTTGATGCAATCAACTGGTTTCCTTATATAGGACATTTTGACCAATCTGTATAATCTGACCCAATCTGTATAATATGATTGAACTTGATTTTGTAAAGTGCCTTGAGATGACATGTTTCATGATTTGGCGCTATATAAATAAAATTGAATTGAATTGAATTGAATTGAATGAACAACAGTTGGGTTTTTTCTGCAGCTCTTTCAGTAGCCAGAGAGTCCTGAAGCCCTCTACAAACCTAAGAGGCAAGGCAAGTTTATTTGTATAGCACATCTAATGTACAAGACAATTTCTATAAAAACCTTAAAGCAAGGTACAGAGAACATTAAAAAAGTACATAAAATAACAAACATGATAAACAAACAATTTCTTAAAGGAGCAATAAGCGATATTTCGACACAAGGTTGTGCTTGAGTACTGTCTGTAGACCAAAACAATCATGGGTGCTTTCAAAGGCTGCCTGCACCGCGGCGTGTTGACCACTGCATTTCTCATTGTGTTATTACCATGGGGGGCCGCCAGGCTAATATTAACTATGCACCTGAGAACAGGTGGGTCTTTATTCTGGATTTAAATAAAAATGTTTTAGCTGAGTCTGGGAGTTTGTTCCAGACGTGTGGAGTATAGAAGCTAAATGCAGCTTCTTCAGGTCTGCTTCTGACTATGGGAACTGGTCCAGATTGGATCCAGATGACCTGAGAGGTCTTATAGATTTATATTGGATCGGAAGGCCACTGATGGATCCTGGTCCTAAACCATTCAGAGCTTTATAGACCAGCAGCACAACTCAAAAGTCTGTCTTCTGACAGAAAGGGAGCCAATGGAAAGACCTCAGAACCAGACTTATGTGGTCCAAGTGTTTGTTTTTAGCAAGGGCTGAATGAGCTGTAGTTGTCTATTATATTTTATAGGTAGATCTGTAAACACGCTGTTACAATAATTAATCCGACTACAGATGAATGGAGGACTAGTTTCTCCAGGTCCTGCTAAGTAATCACACATTTCATCTGATATTCTTAAGGTGATAGTAAGCCGATTTTGTAATTGCCTTAACATGTTTTTCAAAATTTAGGTCTGAATCTGTCGCTACATCCAGATTTCTGGCCTGGTTGGTGGTTTTAGTATAGATTAATATTCCTGTCCATCAATCTTATTGATAAAAGCACCATAACACAAGTATGCTTACAGAAACATGGAGGAACCCAAACATCAACGCCTTTGTTAAGATAAGAAGGTGGGAATATCTTACTGGTCGTGGGCATCTCTCATACGTCCGTTGACAATGAACTCAACAGCGAAGCAAACTAGGGAGTCCTTTTCCTCCAGTTTGGGACATGCCTAAGGCAACCCATGATGCTAAGGCTGTCTAATGCTTCTTCAATGGCAAAATTAGCCTCCTTGGTGGTTTCCGCTTCTTCTATCTGAATGAAGATGAATACACAGGAGTTCCACCAATAAACTCATGCTAAGTGCATGTCTTTGGACAATGGAAGGAAACCGGAGTACCTGAAGAGAACCCACACATACACAGGGAGAACATGCAAACTTCACACAGAGGCTGTTGAGCCTCACCTGTGTTAGGCCCAGCCTATCTAGGACTAAGCAATTTCAAAAATATTGTAGGTGATTAAAAACTTTGAAACGGTTGGCAAAATGACAGCTTATATTCATACCTTGATTAGCTGCTCCCGGAGTTTGTGATCATGCAGGTCTCCTGCCCTGAAGGGCCGTTGGAAGCCCACAAATTGCTGAAACAGCCTCTCTGAAAAAAAATGGTGGGCAACTCCTCCATGGACCACACAGACTGTAATAATTTTTGCTACAAAGTAGTACAACTTTGTTTCCAATGCTGCAGAAGAAACACAAAAGGATGGTTAGTTAAATGACTACCCAAGAAAATAAGTTCCTCTGCTTAAAATGGACAACATGAATAAAGGCATCATAAAAAAACAACGCATGCACCTCGACATAACAACAGCATACGTAGCCTATATCCCGCTCTCAAAATAAAAGCATCTACTAAACAGGCAGCGCTGTAGGCATTTATCTGTTCTTTTAGCACTAATGACATTACTTAGTATAACATAACACAGCACTAGTGTAATGGGTATTGGATATACAGATGAAATTCTTGCTAAAATATGTTTCATAATTGTCCTTGAAACCGAAAATTCCACACAGTCTGTTCAGCGCTCTGCTGTGGTAAGCCATCAAATCAGTAGGGAAGCTCACTGGGCTATTTGTGTGTTGTTGACCACCCCTTTCAGTAAAAGGCATAAAATCCAACAAAGTTGCTTTAAACAAAAAAAAATGACTTCTATCAAAGAAAACATTTTCAATCAAAGAAAAGCAGTGTCCAAATGTATTTTTTTGAGTCTCAACTATATTTTGCATTCAAATACTTTTTTTCTTTGATTGAAAAGTTATTTTTTCATTGAAGTGAAGATTTTTTTAATTGAAAATGTATTTTTTGATTGAAGCAACCTTTTTTTTAATTGAGTAATAAAGACACAAATCTACCTTCATACGAAAACAGTGATTATTAAATTAAAAGTAATTCAGAATCAAGCTTTGAGATTATGCTGTGGAGCTTTGAAGACATCTCCATCTTTGGCAGTGCAGGTGGAAATGGGGGAGATTCCTTTATATTTAAGACAAAAGCTAATTATGCTGAATCATTGGGTGAGTTTGCTGGGACATAAGGAGGTTATAATCCAGCAGTAAGAATCCTGAGACCTTGCTGGGAGAGTGGAAAAGCTAAAATAGACTGTTTTGCATGGGCAGCAGATAAATGCATTAGGGAAATAGGTATACAGGGAAAGAGATACTGTGCTGCGGTGCCTTATCCAATTACACCTTTTTGGTTGTTTCCTTATGCAAATGTTGATCTAGAGGTTTATAAAGAAATGCAGATTAATAAAGATAATAACTGGGTAAATTTTGTAAATGATAGAATTGAGAATATGTATAAATCCTTTACAATTATACATACAGATGGTTCAAAAGATTTAGTTTCAAATAAAACAGGATTTGCTTATGTTATTCCTGAACTGAATGTATTTATGAATCATAGAACATCTGACCATTTAGCTGTGTATACAGTGAAAATGTTAGCAATACTCATGGCCTTACAGTGGGTAAAGCAAGATAAAATTGAAAAAGTTCTTATATGTTCAGATTCATTATCATCACTAATGTCTATTTTAAATGTCTCATCTGAAAGTTGTATGGATTTGGTTTATGAAATTTATGAAGTTATATTTAGAATTATACCTGCTCATAAAGATATAGTAGGAAATGATATGGAAGATCATTTAGCTAAGGTGTCTTTAAAACAAAGTAGAATTATGGAAATAGCGTATTGTAAATCTGAAATAAAATCAATTATTAAGAGCAAAATTAAATCTGAATGGCAACAATTGTGGGGGGAAGGAACTAAAGGTCGTAATTTATTTCATATTCAAAAGAAAGTAGGGAATATGGAAATAATAGGAGAAAATCGAAAAGAACAAGTAGTAATGACAAGATTGCGGCTCGGACATACTGGATTAAATAAAACTTTAGATTTGATAGGTAAACATCCAACAGGTAGTTGTTAGTGTGGTATGGATATGGAAAGAGTTGAACATGTAATAATTCATTGTGGAAAATATACAGTAAGTACAGAGAAGCTAAAACAAAAAATTAGGAAATATGATATAGAGACATTAAAACTGAATAAGATACTAATTAAGCATAAAATAAATAAAGCAGTTATTAAATTTTTGAAGGAAACAGGATTATATATAAGAATTTAGACTAAAGGGAGATACTCTGGTCCACACTCCAGGATAGTAGATGGCGATAATACATCTTAACGTTAGATGTCACCCGCAAGTAAAACTCCCAAAGAAGAAGAAGAGAAGTGAGCTGGCATATTGTTGGCAGGTAAACTCATAGACATCATATACGTAGATGCGTCGTTGGGCGCAGGTTCGCACGTCAACGTCACCGCCATATTGTATGTGGCAGAAAAAAGTTAAGTTCTGTTGTAGTGAACGTGGATCAGAGAAGATGCCTCATTCCTGTGCTGCATGGAAATGTATTCGGGCTGATTTCACTACTTGTATCTGCCTTCTATAAACTAAGGCTGCACCATGTTGCAAAACTGGACACACTAAAGCTGCAGAGTGGCAACACTAGGAAAAAGCTGTGCAAGACCATTCTTTTTCAAGGTTTTTAGCTTGCGTACAGTACAGACTATTGTATTTAGACATACAGGGGTTTGACAATGAAACTGAAACACCTCTCATTTTAGTGTGGGAGGTTTCATGGCTAAATTGGACCAGCCTGGTGGCCAATCTTCATTAATTGCACATTGAACCAATAAGAGCAGAGTGTGAAGGTCCAATTAGCAGGGTAAGAGCACAGTTTTGCTCAAAATATTGCAATGCACACAACATTATGGGTGACATACCAGAGTTCAAAAGAGGACAAATTGTTGGTGCACGTCTTGCTGGCGCATCTGTGACCAAGACAGCAAGTCTTTGTGATGTATCAAGAGCCACGGTATCCAGGGTAATGTCAGCATACCACAGAGAAGGACGAACCACATCCAACAGGATTAACTGTGGACGCAAGAGGAAGCTGTCTGAAAGGGATGTTCGGTTGCTAGCCCGGATTGTATCCAAAAAACATAAAACCACAGCTCCCCAAATCACGGCAGAATTAAATGTGCACCTCAACTCTCCTGTTTCCACCAAAACTGTCCAGGGTTCCCGCGGGTCCTTAAAAAGTCTTAAATTAAAATCCGGGAAATTAAGGTCTTAAATTGTCTTAAATTTACCGTAAAGTTGCTGTAGGTATTAAATTTTCAGCCGGTCTGCTTAATGCCGGGGTTAAAGTTCTCCTTCGCTGCGACGGATTTCCGTCATTTGGAAAATTAGAGCAAAAAGTTCCGCCTAGACTTTTTCAAAAAGAAACTGCTCTAAGGGTCCGTGTGGACCTCTAAACCAATGAAATCTGGCAGAGCCGGGACATTAGCCAATCAGAAAGAGAGTAGGGCGGGTCTTTGCAAAACGGAGATCTGCCACTGAGGTTTATCGGTGTTCAATCATTTTCATTTTTTAGAAGAGCGTACCAAAATGGCCACAGATGCATGAATGAAAGTAGCGTTGGTTGAAGGTTTTCTTTGGATTTATGAACTATCAACTCAGAAAGTTCAGTGGAATGAACAACTTCCCTCAGTAAGCGTGCAGTTAATTAATGAGTTGCTTTCACCTGTGGCCACGTCACCTGTCAGCGTTTATTCCCTCGCTTCCAGTAATTTAACTGATAAACGCAGCGACTAACCAGGGATTTCCTCATGATTCGCTGTTATGTTTTGTTGAAAATTCAAAGAAAAGTAACGCGCTAACTCAGCTAATTTAGCATGACGCGTTTTTTTTTTTCAAGAAGGAGGGTCAGAATGTGAAACATTGCTCCGCATTTCACAGGGTCCGATTCGGAAAAATAAAATAAAAGAAATAAATTGTAGGCAGGAGTTGTTGGACCTAGACCATGAAATTGAGAAGAGAGCAGCAGAGCTGCGCCACATGTCTTGAGGTGAATTTGGGATGTTACGAAACAGGGTTTCTCTCATTAAAAGTCATGTAATAACATTTGTGTTTTCTAACAGTTATGTAGATTATTTGTCAACATTTTGGCTTGTGAAAGGCTGTTTTGAGGACATTAGTGAGTGAGCTTATTTTCAGTATTCTATATGGTTCCTTCATACAAAGCATTGTGTTGTTTAGTGTAATCTAATTTATGTTACGTTGGCTCTGTTCTACATCACAAAGGACCCAAATAAAATAAAATAAAAAGGTCTAAAAGAAAAGTATTTTTACTTTTTTTACTTACCGAGTTTACACATTGCACACAATTGATACCAAATGGAAAAGTTTTGATTTCCATTGTAGGAGGAAATAAATTGAGTAGCCTATTCCAAAGAAATTATGAAATTTTTGGGTCTTAAATTATATTTGTTGAGGTCTGAAAAAGGTCTTAAAAAGCATTAAATTTTACTTT